>JAQZBX010044646.1:0-21321 GCA_029593785.1 Cabassous unicinctus
AATAAATGCATCTTTAAAAAAAAATAAAGTGGGACCATGTTCAGAGGGAAGCAACCAGGATGAACAGTCTGGAAATCGTCTTTGAAGGAATTAGAGAGGTTCATGAAGAAGAAGATTCAACGGGGGCAAAGAATTAGCTCCAGACACTGAGAAGATTGTCTGTCACGTGGAGGATTGTCCTGGTCCAAGGAGAATGTATAAATGCATAGAACAGTCTGTAACTCATTTTGAGAACTAGAGTCCAGCTCAACCAACCCTTGGCCTGAAAAGAGCTTCCCCAGCCAAACTGCAGCCCTATAAGCAGACAAATAGAAGCAAAAACAGCAAAAGTAAATAGAGAAAATCTGCTTATTTTAAGCCACTGAGGTTTTTTTTTAAGGGAAAGGGAGTCTTGATGGAACTTTATTATCCCAGATTTTATCTAATTAGTTTATGTTTTATTTATTCATTTTTAATGTTTTATTTAGAAATAATTTCAAACTTATAGGAAGGTTGCAAAAATAATACAAACCCCGTACGGAGAATAACATACCCCTCCCCCCCACACCCAGATCCACCAATTTTAACATTTTGCCACCTTTGCTGTATCTGTATCTATCTACTATCTACCTACTATCTATCTATCTATTATCTACCTATCTATCTACTGTCTACCTACTATCTATCTATCATCTATCTACCTACTATCTATCTATCTACTATCTATCTACTATCTGTCTACCTACTATCTATCTATCTATCTATCTCATCTATATCTATCTAGCACCTATTTTTCTGAACATTTGAGAGCAGGTTGCTCATATCATGCACCTTGAACACAGTACTTCTATGTACATTTCCTATGAACAAGGATATTCACTTCTGTAACTACCTTAAATGCTACCTTAACTACCTTAAGTTCAAGAAATTTAACATTGATATAAACCTTACATTCTATATTCCAACTTTTTCTTATGTTCCAATAATATCCTTTTGAACCTTTTCTCCTCCATTTTGTTCCTATCCAGTATCATATCTTGCATTCAATTGTCATTATCTTTTTAGTTTATCTTTCTATCTCTCTGTTTCAATTGTGGGACCATACATACAACATAAATCTACCCATTCCAACCCCACCCAAATATACCATTTAATGGAATTAATCACATTCACAATATAAGCCATTGAGTTTTGGGATGGTTTGTTACACAGCATTATTGCAGTAATAGCAAACTAATACACTGTCACTAGAGGTCAGAATCCATTAAGAACACATAAACTACTCTAAGTCCTTAAAACAAACAAAGGAAATTTTAAATAGGAATCTGGTTATGTTGAGAAGCCAAACAAGGGATGATAAGGTAACCCAGAGATGAGCAAAAAAATGAGCAGGAGCAGGGAACTGTGGCCATTCCTGGGCTGGAGAGACAAGGGGGAGAGGTGGCATGACCAGACCTCAAGGGCCTGGGTGACCATGGAAAGCTGGAACCATGGAGGGGCTGCCTGCTGGGAATTGGAGCCTCAGAGGAGATGCAGCTGCTTCCAGAGTCTGCCCGAGGCAGAGAGAGAGAAATACCCTGGCTCTCCACTTCCTCCTGCCTCCTTCCTCTTCCTGGAGCCTCCCTCTGGCTGAATCCCACTGACATGAGAACTGGGAAATGCCAGGGTCAGCCCTCTCTGTGATACAGGGAAGGGCAGGGGAAGGATGGGGAATGGATCTGAGGGAAACAGGCGGAGAGCAGCGTATCTCATTTGTGCATGCCTTTGGCCACCCTACCTATTTTGAAAAATGGCGCCTTCATCACCCAGTTGCCTGCCCAAAGCATCTTATTCCATGCTTTCAGCCGTCTCCACGCCCACCTTAGCAACAATTCCTGTGAGTTCTACCTCCACAATACTCTTGAATATACTTGAATAAATATCCTTCTCATCATTTCTTCTGCCACCACCTGGACCGCTGCAGCAGCCTTCTAGACTTGCCTCTTTTGAGATCCATTCTTCACCTGGTAGTCAGAAAGATATTTTTCAAGTATGAATCAGATCAGGTTATTCCTTTGGTGAAAACCCATCAATGGTTGTCAAATTTCAGACTCTCTTGCTCCACATGGTCTTTCTCCTGCTGCATTTTCAAGCTCACCTTATGCCATATTCTTCCTCTCACTGTGCCCCAGACACTCTCTGGCCTCTCCACAGTCCTTAGAGCCAGGTGGAATCTTTCTTGCCCCAGGGCCTTTGCACCCACTGCTTCCCCCACATTTTATCATGATTGGCTTTTTCATCCTTCAGGTCTCAGCTGAAATGTTACCTTTTCAGAGATGCCTTTGTTGACCACCCCCAAGTGCTCTGCCAAGATTGCCCCCTGTCTCATCACGTGCCAAGTTTCTTCCTAGCCCTGTGGCAAGCTGTCATTACTTTATTCGTGTGGTGGTTTGTCTGTGTTCTGCCTCCCAGACTGGAATGTAATCTCTATGAGGACAAGGTTTTGCCTTTCTCCGTGCCTGCCACGTAGTTGGCACTCAACAAATATTGTTGAATCAAATATTAAATGGACAAGAGAGGGGCTGAGAGGGGCCGGGTGACCTCAACTTGACCTCTGGGATAAAAAGTCAGAGTGTTTATGAGCGGCCAAGGGTCAGTGCCTGATCTCTGTATAAAACAATGGTGAGGAGGCTGCGTTGAGTGTTTGTGAAGCCCGGCTCCCTCTGACACATCACACAAGATGGCTTGAGGTAGGGGAACGGAAAGGTGCTAAATAAAGCCAAATTCTCATTGTCTCTGGTCTTCTGATTACCAGGTGCTTAGGCTGTAGTTACACAGTCAGCGGTGATGAGCTGTAATTGCAGATGCTGTTCATGGTTATTTTTTCCCCTGGAAAATAAAGTGATACCTGTAATTTCCCCAAAGATGCGCTCCAGTCGACCCTGGAGGCGGAGTGGCCTTCTCTCCCCCGTGCACATGGCTTTCCTTTTACCTCCTTGGTGAGTGGGTGGACTGGCTGCGGGGTGGAGGCTCTGTGTCCTGGTCTTCGCTCTGGCACCAACTTGCTTGATGATTCTGGACCTCAGTCTGCCCGTCTGGAAAAGGGAGGTTGTGTTGGGGCTTGGGGAGGTGAGGTGGGCAGGGATTGACCCCCCGTGGGGCACACAGGCCTTGGAGGAAGAGCTCGTGGGAGCTGTTACCTAAGCAAGTGAGGGGGAGCGCCAGCCGAGGGCACAGCCAGCAAGCGGTCACAGTGTCACTCTCCACTGGGCTCAGCTCTAGGGATTATTCCTAACCTCCGAGGCCCCTCAACCTCCACCAACTTCGCCCTGGCCCCCATTTGCTAAAGCTCTTGCTATGGCTCTAGGAACCACCACCAGGAGTCTGGAGCTTGGAAATTCACTGGGTCCACGGCCCAGCGGTTGAGGGTGTGGGAGCAGGAGGAGTCCTCAACCCTGTGTCCAGGGGAGTCTGTGCTCCTGGCTTCCCTAGTAGGTGTCCTGCTTGAGTTTTCCACGGGGACACTGTTATGCACTGATTCTGGACGATAGAACTATGCTTCGTCTGCCCGCAGGCTCAGTGGATTTCCTGTGGGCTGCAATAGGAACTGAGGAGCCCTGCAAAATATTGCTTTAATGGGAAGATGCGTCCCAAGCTTTCCAGCTCCAAACAGCAGATTTCTCAAAGCCCTTGGGGAGCCAAGCCGATTTCCAGGCTGGTGATGGCCTGTTCTGGTTTCCTGGCTCAGAAAGACAGGCAGGCAGAGGTGAGCGGGGTGCCTGGCCTGCTTCTCTTCTCCCAGCCCCCTTTGCTGTGGATTTCTCTGCTCCACGGCCTCTCTGAAGCTGCATATGCTCTCCTGGGTCTCTCGCTCTGCACCCAGCAGGTCCACTGGTCGCTGGAGGTTTCCTTGCGTCTGTAACACAGAGAGACAGAATATAAAAAGGCTCTCTCATGCAGCACCCTCTCCTTTTCTTTCTTAACCTAGACCTTGAAGGCAAAGACAGCCTCCCCACCTGGTTATAAATGATGAGTCATTCCTCAGAATTCCTCTGAAGAAAGATTTACCTATTGAGCAGACACGTCTGCATCCTGGCCCATATCCTCTTGGCCTCACGTCTGAGTCCAGCCCCAGCCGGGAGACCGGTCCACGAGAAGCCGTCTTGCCTCAAGCTTGGCCACATCTTCACTTTTGGCGCCAGGGCTCCTCCGACCGGGGGAGGCCAGCAGGAGCTCAGCAGGGCCCTTGCTTGGTCCACCTGTGCATGCAGCTCGCTGATAGCATCCCTGCGGCAGCGGCTAAAAGCGGCCGTCCCCAGCCCTTGCAAGGCACGCTCCTGGAGGTGTTCCACACTCTTAGGGGGTCCTGGGGGAAGCGGCCTGCCTGCTCCCAGCGTCTCAGGAGTACCCCTTGCTTTTCTTCTGCCCCATCTCCCTCTCCTGCTTCCTTCATTCCTGCTCCCTAAGACACCTCCCAAATAAAACACCCGCACGCATGTCCTCATCTCAGGCTCTGCTTTTGAGGGGACCCTGGCTGAGACACCTACATTTCAGAGGTTCACCAAGGCTCAGAGGTTGATGTTGCAGGAGCCGGGTTTGGGCTGCGATGAAGGCTGTGATGGAGGCTTAGGGAGCAAGGGGCAGAGCTGAATGCGGGCTGGGGACCTGGGGAGGCCTGTTGGCTGTGGCCCCCCCCAGCCCAGCCTCTTCTTTCTGTCTGAACCCTCAAGACGTCCCTGTTCTTCCCTTGGCCCAAGCTTGTGCTCCATCTGGGCTGCCGGAGACGGCTGGGCGTCTCCAAGTTCATTTATCTTCACATGACTCCTCTGTCTTCCTTAGAGTGATTTTCCTTTCAGCAGCCCTGGACACCTGGCTTCTCTGGGATGTTTTGGTCTGCAGCTGGAGCCATCAGCCTTGGAGAGAGGGGCAGAAAGCACCCCCCCATCCCAATTCCTGGACCAGGCTCACCATGACACCGGCAGGGAGATGGGAAGGCCCGAGCATCGCTCCTTGCACAGGAGGACGATTGTCCGACATGACAGGAGTAATTGCCTGCAGAAGAGGCCGAGCAGGTGATAGCAGTGGCCAGTTTCTTAAACATTTGGTTCTCATGTCTTCTTGCCCCGTAGTTTATTCTCTCTCTCTCTCTCTCTTTTTTAGGAGGTACCAGGGACTGAACCTGGGACCTCGTATGTGGGAAGCAGGTGCTCAACCACTGTACTACACCCACTCTGCAGTTTATTCTCTTTTAATGGTTGTGCTTTCAGGTTAGGCAAGGCTGGGGCCCAGAGGAAGGCTCCAAGGTATGGAGAGAGTGTGATGTGCTCAACAGCCACTGAAAACATGAAAGTAAAGAGAAGCTAAGGTTTGGAGGTTCCAGGTCCAGTCTCAGTCCTGAACAACTCAGGTTGGGATACTCCCAGAAGGCAATGGGGCAGGAGGGATGAGTTGCCCATAGACTGACCTTACCTGTCCCTTCTATTTTGGCATAGAGGGTATGGCAGAGACCTGAGCCCCTGGGTCTAGTGGGGTCAGAAGGTGGCCCATGCCTGGGCAGTTTGGAATTGGACGAGGCAGGGCTATGGAGGAAGGCGGCGCTCGGGCCTGGGCAGGCGTGGGAAGATGCTGCAGCCCTATCCATCCGACTTGGTCATTGGAGCTCTGTCATTTTCCCTGGCTCCACCGGGGACCCCGCCCAGCCCTAGTACCATGCGGATTTACTTGGTCCCCAAATCTTTGGCTTCCCCTCTCCCTGTGGTTCCTTAGTTCGATCTGTTACTTTGCCTGCTTTATCCCTTTGGCATTGGCACCTGGGACAGCCTGGGCTGTCCCAACCTGTTTCCCCTGACCCACCTAACCCAGGTGCTAATGATGGTGGCAGCACAGACTGGACAGAGAGGAGGGAAGAGATGAGACAAGTAGGAAGGGCATGGAACTGGGGGTCACGAGTGAGAAGGAGGACTCGGGTGCCTTGCTTCCAGGATTTATGCACGAGCAATTGGCTGAGGATGGTGCCAGCCTTCAAGATGGGAAGGATGGAGGTGGGGTGACATGGAGGGAAGTAGACAGGGTTAATGACAAGTCAGAGGCTCAGCTTCCTCCATGGGCAGGTAGCCCTGGCCTTCCTTCGGAGATGGGCTCCACTGTTCTGGGAACGGTGTCCCACACGGCTCTGCTGGCTTTCTTACAGATAGGGTGTCCAACTTGTCCCAGTTTGCCTGGGCATTTTCCAGTTCTGGCCCTCAAAGTCCTGCATGTTAGAAACCCCCTCAGCCCCGGTCCATTTGGCCACCCTATTTGGAAAACCCAGGGGACTCTGGCTGGGGGGTGGCCAGGGAAAGCATCTGGTCAACCGAGGAATGGAGGAATGTGCACCCAGAGAAGCCAACCGAGAAGATAAGGCTAGGAGAGAAGGGGGTGGGGAGGGCCTGCAGGGTAGAGTCTGGCCAGGCACACCCCTTCCCTTTCTTCTCACTGAAAACCAGCAGCACTTTCATCAAATTTAGATTAGAAGGTGTAATTTCGTTGGGACGCCTGCTGCTCTGAGCTGCTGCTGTATTTTACAGATGGCAGTCCCAGGCGCTCCCACCCCTCACCCCTGCACGTGGAATCCCTGTTTCCCCTTCTGCTGCTCCTGCTCCCTGTCTCGCCCCCACAGAGGGCATATCTGCAGGCAGCCCTCCCCTGGGGGCAGCAGGGAAAGTGGGCTTTCTCTTTTGGGTTCCCTATTTCTTCTTTGTTTTCAGACTCAGAGCCTTTGGGGACACCCTCCACTGATAGGATCCATTTTATGGGGTAGTGAACCTTTGATTCAGGAAGGCCACCTTCATTACCCAGAGCCCAAATCGAAACCAGCTCCCACAGCACAGTGCCTGCGTGTGGTGGGCTGGGAGTGCGTGTGTGCTGGAAACAGTGACTTCATTAGGACTCCCTAATGAAACAGAGATCTCCCGAGGCTCAGGCTAATTGCAACCCGCAAGTGCAGACATTCCTGGGACGCACGGCAGGAGAAGCCGAAGTCCACGCCATCTGGAGTGGGCTGCCCGGACTCCA
Source organism: Cabassous unicinctus (assembly GCA_029593785.1). NCBI lineage: Eukaryota > Metazoa > Chordata > Mammalia > Cingulata > Chlamyphoridae > Cabassous > Cabassous unicinctus. The sequence goes on from JAQZBX010044646.1 coordinate 7,012, forward strand.
GCAGGGTCATGCCTTCGGCCGGCTCCTCCTGGCAGTGACTCCGAGCATATCTGAATGTGTGGGAGCCCCAGCAGAACTCCGTGTCTGTGCAAAATGCTGGATTGCCTGGAAGTTTCCCATCGGCTTCAGGAGGGGCCTGGTGCTGTTTGCTTGAGGGCGTGGGATGACGCTCGGTGCCACTCCACCTAGCCTGGACAGAAAGTCCCAGGGAGACCGGGAACAGCAGGTGGAGAATGACCCAATTGGGACAGTGGCCGCCTCCTTTCCTTAAGGGCCCAATTTGTGTAGTTAATCAAGAAGGATTTGTGGAGCGTCCACTCTGCCTCAGAAACAGTTCTAGTTGTTTGGGACGTAGCAGTGCACAAAACAGACAACGATCCCTGCTTTTGAGGAGTTTGCATTCTAGAGCAGCGGTTCTTCACCTTTTTTGTTCCACGGCCCCCTTTGCCAGTCAGGTGAAAACCACGGACCCCTTACTAAGTCCACACTATACTGTGTAGTATTTCATAAACAGATCACACCCGCACCAACACGGCCCACGAGAATAATGTTTTTCCAAATTTCAGTTCCAGCTCACGGACCCCTGGTTAGGAGCCCCTGCTTTAGTGGGACATGAAACACAACAGCAATGCAGTAAGCTGATGAATTAGATCGTTCGCTAAGAGGTGAGAGGCGCTGCTGAAAAAAGGAAAAGCAGAGGCTGAGAGGAGTGGGGCGACTGGGTGGGGGTGGGATGGGGAAGGAGGTAGTGGATAAAGAAGGGGGCAGGGGAGGGCTCAGTGGGGAGGTGAGATATGAGCGAACACTTGACGGAGGTGAGCTGGGACCTCCGGTGCAGGCTCTGTGGCTGGACCATCTTCATTTCCCTCCTCCCACGCCCCACCTGGAAAGGAACTCAGCCCAGGTGCCCTGCAGGGAGGTGGCTTGGCCTCCTATCCAGGGGATGCCACAGACACACCCCCTCAGGAGTCCCGGCGAGGCTGTGGGGTCCTTGGAAGCCATCCCTTCCTCTGGCACCTGCGGCTTTGCTTTTATCCCCAGCCATGGCGCCCTTTCCCCCATCTTCCCCCACGAGGACCGTCCTCATAATGGGCCGATTTTATGCAAACACATTCAGAAAGCTGCAGTACTCTGGGGAAGCCACCAGAATCCTTTTGTGCAGTGTGGCTGCTGGCTGCATTAATGATCTTTTCCAGATTACCCATTTCCTAACAAACCATTAACACAGAAAGGAGGTGGGAAGGGGAGGAGGGAAGGAGGGAGGGGTTTGAGGAGGCAGAGCCGGGCTCCAGCTAAGAGCAGAGGGACTCTGCACACGCTTCTGCCTCCCCATCGCGGGGATGGAGGACCTGGCGCTCTCCTGGGAACGCAGTCCTTCACCGCTGTCCACCTGGTCCCTCTGGTTCTACTATCGCACGGAAGAAGTCCGGCCTCTGGCCCTGGCCAGCAGCAGGGAGCCTTGCTTCTTCCCAGCTAGGGCAGCTCTGATGCTGGGGCCAGCGTCCCAGGATGGAGTCTGTGCTGGGGACCGATGAAATCAGTTTTACAATTTGCACAAGACCAAACAGGTAGCAAGTGGCAGGGCCAAGATTTGAACCCAGATCTCTCTAAATGCAGTGCTTGCCCACTGGACCAAAGCCTCCTGCTACTTCTCACCATCCCCTGGGGCGTGGCATTCCTTACAGTCCAGCCATCTAAGAGATTGCTGATACTGCCTGACCCCTGCTTCCCATGCCGGCTCAATAACCCGAGTCTTCCCTCCCAAGCTTCCTGCTTCCTCCGCCTTCTCCTGCACCAGGGACCCCCGTTCCCCCATGGACTGCAGGCCATGCCCTGCTGATGTGGCCGGGCTGGGCTCTGTGCAGATGGGCCCACACCAAGAAGGCTCTGACTCCGGGCCTTTGGGGGAGCTGACCTCTGACCTCCAACCCTCCTCTTCCCCCCGCCCCCATTTCTGCTTCAGGCCTCTCTTTGGCTGTCCTTATAAACCAGGGAAAGAAGCAGCCCTCTTCTGGTAGGAAAACAAAGTAAAGATCTATGAGATTTAATAAGATCACCAAAACTTGGTGCCCCTGCAGTTTTCTGTGGCACCGCGATCTTTGGGGAGGTAAATATCCTTCTCTTTAATGCACTGTTTCTTAAGCAGGTGACCCTCTCTGTGTCATTACAAGCAGGTTATTATTACCATAAATCCTTCTGGTTCTACTTCTTCCATTTACATTAAATATAGTCTCTGTTATGGCACCTAAATTAGCTTTCATATGAGAAAATCTCTGTATAATTTAAAGGGGACGGGGAACGCGTGTGAGGCGGGGGGAGAGTGAACAAGGGAAAGGAGTGGCTGTTTCAGACCCCAAAAGAAAAGGGCTCAGAGCCCCTTTTATCCATTCAGTCATGTGTTCAGAAAGCATCTGCGGAGCCTCTGTACTGCCAGACCACAGGGGTCAAAAAAGCCGGTGAGAACGTGCTTGCCTCCAGGAGGCTCCCAGTCTAGTAGGGAAGGCAGCGAGCTGCCCATTGTGCCATTGCTCATCCGGTATTTACAGGAGCACTCGGCATCTGTTCTAGGACGAGGCACTCTTCCAGGCGCTAGGGATGCAGTAATAAATAAGGAACTTCCATTCTAGAGGAGCAAGAGACCAAATAAATGAATCAGAGGAGTTCAGATAGTGATGAGTTCTATGAAGAAACTGAAAAAGCGACTGTGACGGGATGGATGGGTAGCTATTTAGGTCAGGAGGGAGGGCAGATGTGCCTACCTGGCTATTCCGTTTGCCCTCCCTCTCCACCCTTCCCCACTCTGTGGAGCAAAGGGCTGGCTCCCTTGTCCTCTGGGTTCTGGTTGAGTTTGCCAATGGGGAGCACCTGCAGATGCTGGAGGGAGGGAGGAGAGTGAAGCTGGCTTTTCCTCCCTGGATTCCATCTTAGCAAATCAATGCGGCCTGGAGACAGCTCCATCTCCTGATCCCTGTTTCAGGCGCAGGGGTGGCACCGGTGTCGGGCATTGTAAATAGTCCCCTCATTAAGGTCACCTCCAGTGACCCGATTTGGTTGTGCCATCTGTGTTTTGCTGAGAACCTGGTGGGTGCACACAGTTGTGCAATGATCTGGGAAAGAACTCTGGAAATGGGGGAAAAGCAGATGCAGAGGCCTGAAGCTTGGTGTGTTTGTGGAAGCAAAATAAAGCCAGCCGGCTAAAGCAAGAGGCGTGCAGGGGCATCATGTGGAATAGGGCCATTTATAGTTGGGGGCAGACCTTGTGAGGTCACGCACGCCAGGCAAAAAGGAATGCGGCTTTCTGGATTTTTGTTTAACTTGAAATTTCTTAGTATTTTTTAAGGTAAAATTTACATAAAATGAAATGCACAAATTTTAAGTGTACAGTTTTTGAGTTTTTATAAATATAAATTCCCTTATAACAGAACTTGTCTCCAATAAAAATATGAACATACCATTGTGCCCCTTTCCAGTCAATCCCATCCACTCCATAGGTGATCACAGCTCTGATTTCTCTTGCCTGTTCGTGAACTTCATATAAATGGAATCATACAGGAAGTGCTATTTTGTGTCTGGCTTCTTTTGCTCAGCATAATGTTTGTGAGATTCCTGTAGGTTTTGCATGTATCAGTAGTTTGCTTTTTTTTGTTGCTGAGTAGCATTCCATTGCATGGATATACCACAGTTTGCTTGTCCACTCTCCTGCCGATGGACATTTGGATTGTTCCTTGTATGTGGCTACTATAAAAATAAAGTTGCTATGGATTTTCATGCATAAGTATTTTTGTGGGCACACGTTTTTATTTCTCTTGGATAAATACATAGGAGTAAAATAGCTGAGTCATAAAATAAGTGAAAGTTTAATAGTTTTCCAAAATGGCTTTGTCACTTTGCATTCCCAACAACAATGTATAAGAGTTCCAGTTGCACTACATTCTCATCACCTTTTGTTGTTATCAGTCCTTCTGATTTTAGCCATTCTGGTGAGGGTGTAGTGTTACACATTGTGGTTTTAATGTGCATTTCTCTGATGACTCATGATATTGAGAATCTCTTCATGTGCTTATTTGCCATTACTGTATTTTCTTTTGTGAAGTGTCTGTACAGATTCTTTGCCCATATTTTTATGGGATTATTTGCCTTTCTTTTATTGATTTGTAATTCTTTGTATATTCTAGACAGAGGACTTTTGTTAAATGTGTGCATTGCAAATATTTTCTCTCAGTGTGTATTTTGCTTTTTCATTTTCTTAATGGTGTCTTAAAAATTTTTTTTTATTGTGATAACATGCATACAACATAACATTCCCCATTTTTAACCACTTTCAAGTATATAATTCAGTGATATTAATTCTGTTCAGAATGTTGCGCCACCATCACCTCCATCCATTACCAAAACTTTTCCATCATCCCAAGCAGAAACCCTGTACCCATTAAGCATTAGCCTCCCTTCCCCCTCCTGCTGCCCCTGCTAACCTGCAATGTACTTTCTACTTTCTGTCTCTATGAATTTGCATATTCTAGGAATTTCATATAAGTGAGATCATAAAATATCTGTCCTTTTGTGTCTAGCTTATTTCACTCAACATGATGTCTTCAAGGTTTATCCATGTTGTATCATGTCTCAGAACTTCATTCCTTTTTTTGGCTGAATAATATTCCATTGTTCGATATAAAATGCGATATATCGCATTTTCTTCAGTCATCTGTTGATGGACACTTGGGTTATTTCTACCTTTTGGCTATTGTGAAATAATAGCATCTTTTGATGGGCAAGTTTTTAAAATTTGGTTGCAGTTAGTTTTATTTTTTTGAAACGGTTACTGCTTTTTATGTCCTCTATGAGAAATCTTTGCCTACCTCAAGTGTACAAAGATACTGTCATATTTTTTTCAAGAAGCTTTATAGTTTTAGCTTCTATGTTTACTTCCATGATCCTCCTTAAATTAATTTTGTGTATGGTATGAGTTAGGGATCAAGTTTAATTTTTTTCTGTTTGAATACGCAGTTATTTCAGCATCATTTGTAGAAAACATTTTCCCTGTTGAATTGCCGTGATGCCTTTCAAAAATTAATTGACTATATATATATGAGTCTATTTATGGACTATTTTCTTTCATTGATCTATTTGTCTGTTCTCATACCAACAAAATATTGTTTTGTAGTTTTATAGTAAGTCTTAAAATTAGGTAATGTGAGTCCTCCAACTCTCTCCTTTTTCCAAAATTGCTTTAGCTATTCTGGATCCTTTGTATTTTCACATAAATTTTATAATCAGCATGTCATTTTCTACAAAAATTCTGCTGTGATTTTGATAGGGACTGTATTGAATTCTATAGACAAATTTGGAGAGAAATTACAACTTAAAATAAAAAATCTTCCAACTCATGGAAATGGTATATTACCCCATTTATTTAGGTCTTCCTAAACTTTTCTCAGCAGTGTTTGTAGTTTTCAGTGTACAGGTTGTGCACATCTTTTGATAAATTTATTACAATTTTGGATGCTATTGTTAATGGGATTTTTGGTCATTTTATTTTCTTATTGTTTGCTGAAGGTGTATAGAAAAATAACTAAATTTTGTTATATTGGCCTGTGTGCTGCAATCTTGCTAAGTTAGTTTCTTAGTTATAGTAATTTTTTAGTAGATTCTTAATTTTTCTTTATGCAAGTAATCATGTCATGTTGTGAAAAAGAGAGTTTTACTTCTTTTACAACCTGTATGTCTTTTTTTTTTAAAGATTTATTCTATTTCTCCCTCCCCTCGGTGTTTGTGCTTGCTGTCTGCTCTCCATGTCTATTCGTTTATTCGTTTTGTGCTTTCTGTGTCTGCTCGTCTTATTTTTAGGAGGCACCGGTAACCGAACCCGGGACCTCCCATAAAGGAAGGGCCCAATCACTTGAGCCACCTCTGCTCCCTGCTTGTTTTTCCTCTCATTGTATTTCCTTGTTGTGCCTCTTCATTGTGTCATCTCGCTGTATCATCTTGTTAAGTCAACTCGCCATCTTGCTTGTCTTCTTTAGGAGGCACCGGGTACTGATCTGGTACCTCCCATTTTGTAGGTGGGTGCCCAACTGCTTGAGCCACATCCACTTCCCTGTTTGTCTTTTATTTCTTTTTCTTTTCTTATTGCTCTGGATAGAACCTCCAGTGTAGTGTTAAGTAGAAGCGATGAGAGCAGAAAGCTTTGCCTTTTTCTGAATATTAGAAGGAAAGCATTCAGTCTTTTACCATTAATTATATTACTTGTAGCTTTGTTGTACATCTTCCTTTTGAGAAATTTATTCTTCAGTTTCTACTTTGCTGAGGGTATTAAGTCATGAATGGGTGTTGAATTTTGTTAAGTGCTTTTTCTGAATCTATTGAGATCTTGTGATTTTTCTCCTTTAATTCATTAATATGCTGAATTATATTGCTTAATATTTGAATATTGAACCAATCTTGCATTCCTGGGATTAAACTAGACTGAATTATGATATGTTATACATTTTATATATTACTAGATTTGATTTGCTAAAATTTGTTAAGAATTTATTTTAACCATGCTTTTAAGGGATACTAGTCTGGAATTGTCTTTCTTATATTGCCTTTTACAGGTTATGGGGTTATGCTGAAACTTGTAAAATGAGTTGGGGAGTATTTTCTCATCTTCTATTTTCTAAAAGGATTTTGTGTAGAGATTGATATTCTTTCTGTTTTAAAACTTTAATGCCATTACCAGTGATGCCATCTGGGCCTACAGTTTTCTTTGTCAGAATATTTTTTCTATTAGGATCTCAATTTCTTAAGTAGGTATATAGCTATTCTCATTTTCTATTTCTTCTTGAGTCAGTTTTGGTAATTTGTGTTTTTCAAAGCATTTTTCCTTTCATGTAAGTTGATGAATTTTTTGGCATAATTTGTTTATAATATTATTTATAATCATTTGAGTTATTGTCAAATTTGTAGTGATGTCCTCTCATTTACTCAATTTATTGATAATTTGTGTTTTATTTTTTTTTTCTTGATCAGTCTTGTTAGGAGTTTATCCATTGTATCCACCTTTTAAAATAAGCAAATTTGAGTGTTGTTAAGTATTAAAATAATTAATCTGTTTTCTATTTAATTGATGCTTGTTTCAGTTTTCCAGCTGCTAAAACAAATACCATACAATGGGTTGACTTAACAATAGGAATGTATTGGCTCATGGTTTCAGAGGCTAGAAGGCTGGCTTCCTCCTGGGGTTGGTATCTTCTGACTGACCAGTAGTCCTTGGGGTTCCTTAGATTGTCTGTCACCTGGCAATGCACATGGCAGCATCTTCTCCTTTCTCTTCTGGGTTTTGTTGACTTCCAGCTTCTGGCTGCTCCCTGTGGCTTCTCCTTCCAATTTCCTTTGCTTATAAGGACTTCAGCCATATTTGATGAAGGTCCAGCCTCATTCAGTTTGGGCACATCTTAGCTAATAACATTTTCAAAGGTCCAGTTTACAAATGGGTTCACACCTACAGGACCAGGGCTTGGGACCTGAACACGCCTTTTGTGGGGGACATGATTCAGTCCCCAACACTGCTTTTATCTTTTTAATTCCGTTTTTTCCACTTACTTTGGTTTCAATTTGCTCTTTTTTTTCTAGCTTCATAAAGTGAAAACTTAGATCTTTGATTTAAACCTTTCTTCTTTTTAAATAAAGGCATAAAAAGATATAAATCTTCCTATAAGCACTGTGTGACAGTCCACAGATTTTAAAAATCAGCTTATTAAGATATAAATTACACATAATAAAATTCACCATTTTAAAGTGTACAATTCAATGCATTTTGACTAATATAATTACCCATGTAACTGCTATCATTCCAAGATATAAAATATTCCCCTCATCCCCCAAATTCTCTTATGTCTCTTGTGGTCAATCCTGCCCCAGCCCCCTGGCAACCACTGATATGCTTTCTATCACTAAAGTTTTGCCTTTTCTAGAAATTCATGTAAATGGACTTATACAGTATATATTCTTTTCTCTAACTTCTTTTACTTAGCATAATGCTTTTGAGATTCATCCATGTAATTGCATGAATTTGTTCTTTTTGTTGCTGTGTAGAATTACATTCTATGGATATACAACAATTTGTTTATCTATTCTCCTTTGGTGGAGATTTGTATTATTTCCAGTTTGGGGTCATTATAAATAAAGCTGCTGTGAATATTCATATACAAGTGTCTGTGTTGACATATGTTTTCAATTCTCTTGGGCAAATATATCAGAGTGGATTTACTGGATTCTATGGTAAGTGTAAGCTTAACTTTAAAAGATACTTTCCAAAGTGCCTGTACCGTTTTGCATTCTCAGAGTAAGTCTGTTCCCTTTACTTCATCTTGTCCAGAAGTGAGACTATTATGTGACTTTAAGCATTCAATCATCTTTAAAGGGATTGAAAAATGAGAAAAATGTATTTTATATATACATTCCTGGCATTCTTCCTTCCATTGGTCTCCATGATGTCTCAAATTTCCATCTGGTATCATTTTCCTTCTGCCTGAATATCTTCTTGCAACATTTCTTGAAGCTCAGGACTGCTGGCAATGAGCTCTCTCAGCTTTGCATGTCTGATGTGTTTTGGGGTATGTGTGTGTGTGCGTTTAATGTTTATTCTGCTTGGGATTTGAATTTCTTTAATCTGCAGGTTTATAGTTTTCATCAATTTTGGGAAAAAATTTAGTCATCTTCAAATATGCTTTCTGCCTTTCTGTTTTTCTGGAATTTCAAGTATGCGTAGGCTAGAACATTTGATACTGTCTCACAGGTCACTGATTTTCTGTTCTTTTTTTTTTTTTTTCAGGACTTTTTCTATCTGCACTTCATTTTAGATAGTTTCTACACTATGCTTTCAAGGTCATTGTTCTTCTTCACTGTTTATTAATCCCCTCCAGTGTATTTTTATTTTTCATTTTAGATATTGTGTTTTTTGCATCTGGAAGTTCCATTTGGGTCTTTAAAAATATATTTTCTTTATCTCCTCATCATGTTATTGTTTTTTTATTTTTTAAAATATTCTTCATCCTATATAGGGTATTTATGATAGCTTTTAAAATGTCCTTATATATTAATTCCACCATTTCTGTAATGTATGGGTCTGTGTGGTCTTTGTTATTCCTTTCATGGCTGGTTATGTTTCATTGGATGATGAATATTGTGATTTGTGCTGGTTGTGTTTCTTTCTTTAAAGAGTTTTGGATTTTGTTATGGCACATAGTTAAGTTACTTTGGTTTAATCCTTTTGAGACTTGCTTTTTATCTTTGTTAGTGCTTCTCTGGAGCAGATTTAGTCTAGAGCTAATTTAGCCCCACTGCTAGATCCATAGCTTTCTGAGGACTATATCTGATGTCCAGTGTATTATGAAGTCTTGCTATTCTGACTGTTGGGAAAACAAGTGTGGCGAATATTCTAGGACCCATGTGAGCTTCAAAATTGTTTGACCTACGACGTTCCAGTGGGTCTTCCCCGCCTCATGGAATTTTACCCTACTGACATAAAAATCAGTATTTAACCAGAGATTCAAGGTGACTTTTTTTGCAGATCTTCTGTGTTCTCTTTTTCACTGTGCCCCTCCTCTCTGTCCTGTATTCTATTCCCCAAACTTTAGTGCCTTATCCTCCACAAAATCCGCTTTGTCTTTCTTATTTTAGCCATATTAATATAGGCACACCAGCTCTGCTTCAGCTCTTCCTTCCTTTACTGAAGCCTGGGAATCCTCTTGACAGTAAATGGGGGGAGTCACAGGGCTTCCTTGTTTGTTTCCTTTATATCAGGGATCACTGTTCTGTTCTGTCTGATGTTCAATATCTGGAAACAATTATCTCATCTATTTTGTCCAGTTTTCTAGTTGCTTATAAGAGGGCAAGTCCTGTAGTAGTTAATTCTTCATGAATGAAAACATAAGTCTATCCCACAGATTTTGATGTATTTTCATTATCATTCAGTTCAAAATATTTTCTGATTTCCCTTCTTTGATTTAGTCCTTATTGAGAAGTATGTTATTTAATTTCCAAATATCTAGGGGTGTGTGTGTATTAGTCAGCCAAAGGGGTGCTAATGTGAAATACCAAAAATGGGTTGGTCTTTATGAAGGGTATTTATTTGGGGTAGAAGTCCACAGTTACCAGGCCATAAAGCATAAGTTTCTTCCCTCACCAAAGTCCATTGTCACGTGTTGGAGCAAGACAGCTGCCTACATTTGCCCAGTGTTCAGGCTTCTTGGGTTCCTTTCTTCCCAGGGCTGCGTTTCTCTCTGGGCTTAGCTCCTATTTCCTCCACAAGGTCAGCTGTAGGTGATCAGGCAAATGGCTTGCTTCGCTTCTTCACCAAGGGGTGGGGCTCAACAACCTAATCATAACCTAATCATGCCCAGATTAACAGATCAGTTTACAAGCATGATCCAATTATATTTTTGGAATTCATAATTACATCAAATTGGCCAATGGTTACAGTGTGTGTTCTAGATATCTTATTGTCATTGATTTCTAATTTAATTATATTGTGGCTAGACAATATATTCTGTAATATCCCAATGTTTGGAAATTATTGACTCATATATTATATCCCAGAATATGGTCTATCTTGGTAAATATTCCATAAGAATGTGAAAAGAATTTGTACTCTGCAGTTGTTGGATAATGTGCTATATAGATCAATTAGGTGAAATTGATTGATAGTTCTATCAGATCTTCTAATCCTATTTTTTTTTTCTTTTCTTTCAGTTGTTCCATCAATCACTGAGACAGAGATGTTAAAATCTCCAACTTTGATTGTGGATTTGTCTGTTTCTCCATTTAGTTCTATTAGTTTTTGCTTTATGTACTTTGAAGTTCTGCTATCATGTACATACATTTTGGAACTGCTATTACTTCCTGATGAATTTATTCTTTAATCGTTATTGAGTATTCCTCTTTATCTCTGGTAATACTCATCATCTTCAAGTTTGTTTTCTCTCATATTAATATAGGGACATCAGCTTTCTGATGCCTACTGTTGCATGATGTGTCTTTATTCATACTTTTATTTCCAACCTCTTATTTTAAATAAAAATAATCCAATCTGACAACCTCTCCTTTTTATTCTATTTTTAGTCCATTTATACTTAATGTAATGTTGATATGGATTGCTTTAAGTCTATTGTCCTGCTATATTAGTTACATATTGCTACATAACAGATTGCCACAAATGTAGCCACTTAAAAAGCACACATTTATTATCTCAGAATCTTTGTGGGTCAAGAATGTGGGCATGGTTTATCTGGGTCCTGTACTTCAGGGTCTTTCACAAGACTGCAGTCAAGATGTTGGCCAGGGCTAGGTATGCATCTGAAAGCTTGTTTGGGGAAGGATCTTCTTCCAAGGTCGTGAGGATGTTGTTTGGATTCAGTTCATTGCAGGCTGTTGGGCTGAGGGCCTCAGTTCCTTGCTGGTTGTTGACTGGAGGCTGTCCCAGTTCCTTGTCACATGGGCTTCTCTATACAGTAGCTCACAACATAGCAGTTGACTTCATCAAAGCCAGCACAGGAGGGAGTTTGCTAGAAAGGTGTAAGTTACAACCTTCAGTAACTATTGTGGAAGGGACATCCCATCACCTTTGCTGTATTAAATTGGCTGGAGGCAAGTCACAGACCTTGCCTACCCTCAAGGGGAGGGTTTTACAAAGGATGTGAATACCGGGAGGTAGGGATCATTGGGTACTGACTTAGTCTTCCCGCCATACTGCTACTTGTTTTCTAGTTGTCTCTCTTGTTTTTTTAAAATATATTTTTACTAGAGAGGTTGTGAACTTATAAAACAACCATGCACATGTGTGGAATTCCCATTCGGCACCCATCCACCAATACATATATTGTTGTGGAACATTTGTTACAAATTATGAGATAATATCATCACACTATTACAACTAACTATGGCCTATAACGTACATTTGGTATTTTTTTTCATATTCCCCTAATATTAAAACTGTACATCTTTGGCATTGATACAAGAATATTACAGTATTGTTGTTAACTATAGTCCATAGATTACATTAATTATATTTTTCCCATGCTGCTCCACATTCTTACCACCTTGCAATAGTGATGTATATTTGTTCTAGTTCATAGAAGGACATTCTTGTATTTGTGCTATTAACCACAGTTCTCATCCACCTCTGGGTTCACTGTGTTATTTAGTCCATAGATTATTCTCTAGCTTTCTTTCAATTGACATTTACATCCCTAGACTAGCCTTTTCAGCCACAATCTCATTTATAAATCAGCTGCATTGGTTCTACTCACTAGAGTTATTACTATCAACTCTATCCATTTCTACACTTTTAGTCAAGCTAATTAAAACTTCTGCAGGCATTAAGCATCAGTACACCTTCTCAGCCCTCCTCTTATCTCCTGATAACCTGTAATCTTAGTTTTAATTCCATGCATTTATTCTTCATATTTAGTTCATATTAGTGAAACTATGCAATATTTGTCCTTTTGTGTCTGGCTTATATCACTTAGTATAGTGTCTCAAAGGTTCATCCATGTTATAGGTGTCCTAATTTCATTTCTTCTTACAGTAGCATAGTATTCCATCTTATGTATATACCACAATTTGTTTATCCATTCATTGGTTGATGGACACTTGGGTTGTTTCCATTTTTTGGCATTTGTGAATAACGCCGCTATGAACATTGGTGTGCAAATGTCTGTTCGCATCACAGTTTTCAGTTCTTCTGGATATATTCCTAGTAGAGGAATTGCTGGATCATATGGCAGTTCTATATTTAGCTTCCTGAGGAACTGCCAAACTGCCTTCCACAGAGGCTGCACCATTCTACATTCCCACCAACAGTGAAGGAGTGTTCCTATTTCTCCACATCCTCTCCAGCACTTATTGCTTTCTGATTTTTTTTTTTCTAAAAAGCCATTCTATGCAGTGTGAGATGATATCTCATTGTCATCTTGATTTGCGCTTCTCTAATAGGTAGTGATATTGAACATTTTTTCATGTGCCTTTTGGCCATTTGTATTTCCTCTTTGGAGAAATGTCTAAGTCTTTTTGCCCATTTTTAAATTGGATTGCTTGCTCTTTTATTGTTGAGTTCTATGATCTCTTTATATAGAATGGAAATCAAACCCTATTGGACATGTGATTTCCAAATATTTACTCCCATTGAGTGGGCTGCCTTTTCACTTTCTTGGTAAAGTCCTTTGAATCACAAAAGTGTTTAAGTTTGAGAAGGTCCCATTTATCCATGTTTTCTTTTTTTGCTTGTGCTTTGAGTATAAGGTTTAAGAATTCATCACCAGAAGCGGATGTATCTCAAGTGGTTGAATGCCTGCTTCCCATGTACAAGGTCCCAATTTGATACCCAGTACCTCCTTTCCAATTTGAATGTCTTTTATTTCTTTTTCTTGCCTGATTGCTCTAGCTAGAATCTGTAGCACTAAATTGAAAAACAGCAGTGACAGTGGGCATCCTTGTCTTGTTCCTGATCTCAGTGGGAAAGCTTTCAGTCTTTCACCATTGAGTACAATGTTAGCTGTGGATTTTTCATATATGGTCTTTATCATGTTGAGAAAGTTTCCTTCAATTCCTATTTTTTTGTAATATTTTTATCAAAAAAGGATACTGTATTTTGTCCAATGCCTTTTCTGAGTCAATTGGTAGGCTCGTGATTTTTCTTCTTTGATTTATCAATGTGGTGTGTTACGCTGGTTGATTTTCTTGTGTTGAACCACCCTTGCATGCCTGGTATAAAACCTACTTGACCATGATGAATAATTCTTTTAATGTATTGTTGGAATTGAATAGCAAGTATTTTATTGAGGAATTTTGCATCCATATTCACTAGGGAAATGGGTCTGTAATTTTCTTTTATCTTAATATCTTTATCTGGCTTTGATATTAATGTGATATTGGCTTCATAGAATGAGTTTAGTAGTATTCCTTGTTCAATTTTTTGGAAAAGTTTTAGTAAGACTGGAACTAAATCTTCTTTGAAGGCATACCTGTGAAACCATCTGGTCCTGGGCTTTTCATTTTAAGGAGTTGTTTGATGACTGTTTCAATCTCTTAAACTTGTGATTGGTTTGTTGAGGTCTGTTTTTTCTAGGGACAGTGTAGGTTATTTGCACATTTCTAGGAATTTTTCCATTTCATCTATATTGTCTAGTTTGTTGGTATTCAATTGTTCATAATATCCTTTTATTTTATTTTATTTTATTTTATTTTATTTTATTTTATTTTTTAAAGATTTATTTATTTTATTTATTTATCCCCCCCTTGCTGCTTGTGCTTGCTGTGTCCATTCACTGCGTG
>JAQZBX010044647.1:0-21293 GCA_029593785.1 Cabassous unicinctus
GATTATGACACCATGACTGAGGACAAGGGGTTCCTTCAGAAGGAAGAAGTTTCTGAGGATTTAGAATCACAGACAGAAATAGAAAGTTATGCTGGAGATGTTTCCCAGACACCTGAGCTTGGAGAACTCTGTTATGACATCTTAGAAAGAGATTGGAGAATCGTTAAAGGCAAGAGACTGGTGAAGTCCCTCTACCATGAGGGGGACTTCACACCAGGAACAGTGTTCTTTAAGGAGACCTCTGCAGGAGACAAAGTTTTGGACCGTAATGGTTATGAGAGAAGCTTCCAGCTGAGCCCTAACCTGATGACATATAAGGGAATTCCTACAGAAGAGAGGCCACATCCCTATGACATGTGTGGCCAAAACCTCCAACATAATGTGGACCTAACTAACCATGAGGAGGTTCATTTAGGTGAAAGCCCATTTATATGTAACGAGTGTGGAAAAACCTTCAGAGGAAGCCCTGACCTTATTCAGCATCAGGTAATCCACAAGGGAGAGAAGTCCTTTATATGTAATGAATGTGGAAAATCCTTCAGCCAGAATTCAGTTCTTAAAAACCATCGGCGATGTCACATGAGTCAGAAACCCTACCAATGCAATGACTGTGGGAAAGACTTCATTGTGCATTCAAATCTTATTAGGCATCAGATAAATCACAGTGGAGAGAAGCCTTATGTATGTAATGAATGTGGAAAAGCCTTCTGCCAGAATTCAAGCCTTAAAAAGCATCAGAAGTCTCACATGACTGAGAAACCCTATGAATGCAATGAATGTGGGAAGGCTTTTAGGCGGAGCTCCAACCTCATCCAACATCAAAGAATTCATTCTGGAGAGAAGCCGTATGTGTGCAACGAATGTGGAAAGGCCTTCAGGCGGAGCTCAAATCTCATTAAACACCACAGGATTCACACAGGTGAAAAGCCTTTTGAATGTAATGAATGTGGAAAAGCGTTTAGCCAGAGCGCACATCTGAGGAAGCACCAGAGAGTTCACACTGGAGAAAAACCCTATGAATGTAATGATTGTGGCAAACCGTTCAGTCGGGTCTCAAACCTCATTAAACATCACAGGGTTCACACTGGAGAGAAACCTTATAAATGCAGTGACTGTGGGAAAGCATTTAGTCAGAGCTCAAGCCTTATTCAGCATCGGAGAATTCACACTGGAGAAAAACCTCATATATGTAATGTGTGTGGAAAAGCCTTTAGTTACAGCTCAGTGCTTAGAAAGCACCAGATAATCCACACTGGAGAGAAGCCCTATGAATGTAGCGTCTGTGGGAAGGCCTTCAGCCACAGCTCAGCCCTCCTTCAGCATCAGGGAGTGCACACAGGGGACAAGCCCTACGAGTGCCGCGAATGTGGGAAAACCTTTGGTCGCAGCTCCAACCTTATTCTTCACCAGCGAGTTCACACTGGAGAGAAACCCTATGAGTGTACCGAATGTGGAAAAACCTTCAGCCAGAGTTCAACCCTTATTCAGCATCAGAGAATTCATAATGGATTAAAACCCCATGAATGTAATCAGTGTGGTAAAGCCTTCAATCGAAGCTCAAATCTCATTCACCATCAGAAAGTTCATACTGGAGAGAGACCTTACACGTGCATTGAATGTGGTAAGGGCTTCAGCCAGAGTTCACACCTTATTCAACATCAGATAATACACACTGGTGAGAGGCCCTATAAATGCAATGAGTGTGGAAAATCCTTCAGTCAGCGCTCAGTCCTTATCCAGCACCAGAGGATTCACACAGGAATAAAGCCCTACAACTGCACTACTTGTGGGAAAGCCTTCAGCCAACGATCAAAGCTGATTAAACACCAGTTGATTCACACCAGGGAGTAGCTGTTGGGCTGTTGGGAATGAAATTCTGGTGTGGCTTCCTGTCTAGCTCCTCTCTGGCAGTTGTCTCAGCTTCATCTACTTCCCACACTTGAAACTTGGGGTCACTCACTGTCCTTCATCCCCGTGCCAGCCAGCCAAAAAGCCCAGGGCCCTCCTTTGAAACTTCCTTTACAAGCTCCCACCACTGCTTACCACTGTCATTGATCTGTGTCTCATAAGACTTTTTTTTTTTTTTCATTTTTAAACAGTTTGTGAGCAGACTGCTACGTTTGTTAGGGGGGAAAGCTTATGAAGGCTCAGTATTCAAGAATAGAGTGTATTATTGTAATCAAAACTTACCAAAAAAGTAAACTGACGTTTGTTTTAAGATAACCACAGTAATTCTTTTGTCTGGTAATTGATCATAAGTGGTAAGTCCTTCGTAAGTGTCTGTAATTGATGTTCTTCTTACATAAAATGAAACCAAGAGGTTTTTTGGGTTTCTCCTGCTCTGTCACCCTTTCCCAGAGGTGGCTTCTACTTGTAACTGCCAAGTTCCTTGGGCCTTTTCTTGTCTATCCCATTCCATAATTTGCGCCTGAGACTCTCTCACTTTTGATGGTGGTGGTAGGGGGTTCCTGCCCTAGCATTAAGAGGATGGCTGAACACATGGTACCCAACACTGGGCCGATGAGATTAACGGCAGTTTCTTAGTTACATACACTCAGCCCAGGGGCGGAGAGCACTGCATGCTGCACCGGGCCACAAGGGGTTGCCCTCTGGAGCAGTGTGAACAGCCGGGGCTTTTGGAGGCAGGCTCTACAGTCATAAGAGGGTGGGGTGCCCCCTGGTTCCTGTGGGAGAATGTGATTGACTTGTTTAATAATTACAAGGGCTGGCAGGGAACTGGAAAACACTACTCCAGGGTAAGCGGATGCTGGTCCTAGGCCTTTGATGAGGACAGTTGTTTGACTAAGGGAGTTTATCTGCAGTGGCAGAGTGGGGAGGGGAACTTGTGGTTAGATCATTCAAGGCCCTCCTGATTTCACCAGATGTCAAGGCAACACATAATATTGAGCCTGAGTTTTAGACTTTATCCCACACTTGTGCCTTTCCTTTGTGCTTATATACAGTCCAATTTTGCGCTTTCTCATCCTCACCATTCTGCCGTGTTTCAGGTCCCCATGGCCTCACTCACGGCTACTGTACAGCTAAACATACAGTTATACATAAAGTTTCTGTGCTTCATAGTTAAGAGCCAACTACAAAGTCTAGGGAGAGCCAGTCTATGCTAGAGTACCCTCACTGCTAACAAGCTCGAGGGGTTCTCAAAACATTCAACAGATGGACTCACAGAATTCACTGAAAACTTATAGTTTATTGCAGGGAAAGGATCAGATTAAAATCAGCCAAGAGAAGAAATGCATAGGGCAGAGTCCGGGTAGAGTACCAAACGTGGTGCTTCATCGTCCTCTCCCCCATGCAGTCAGGGTGTTGTAATACACGTGGAGTATTGTCAACCTGGGAAGCTCACCCAAACCTCGGTGTTGAAAGTTTTCATTGGGGTTCCACCACGTAGGCGTGATTGATCATCCATGTGGTGATCTCAGTCTTTAGATCAACTGATACCATGGGTCTTAGTTTGCCAAAGGGCTTCCGATGCAAGGTACCAAAAATGTGCTGGTTTTTATAAAGGGGATTTATTTGGGGTAAAAGCTTACAGTTCCAAGGCCATGAAATGTCCAAATCAAGGCACCATCAGATGCTTTCTCACCAAAGTCAGCTCCCACATATTGAAGCAAGGTGGTGGGCAGTCTCTTCCTAGGTCTCTGCCTTCCCCTCCAGGCTCACTGTCTCTCAGAGCCCAGTTCCCAGAGCTCAGCTGTGAGCAACCAGGCAAAGAGCTTGTCTCTTTCCAAACTCCTGTTTCTCCACTTTTTTCCCAAGTTCAGCTGTGAGCTATCAGGCATGCGGCAAGGCTTGTCTCCTGAGCCTTGAGCTGCTCCATGTGCCCAGCCCCTCAGGGGCCTCTTTCTGTGCCTCTGTGCTCTGCTGGTTCTAGACTCCAGGACCTCTCTTGGCCTTTGGGGCTTCGCTGTTTTCCTGCAGTCCTCTCACATGGCAGGATCCTTTTCCTCTGTCTCCATTTATATCAGACCTAGCAAGAGGGCGGAGACCCAAGCTGGCTCATGCCTCACTGACATAGTCCAGTCAAAAGGCCCCACAACCACAGAAATGGATTAATTAAAAAACATAATCTTTTTCTTTTTGGGATTTGTAAAAGAACTTCAAACTGTCACATCATGTTACACCACAGCCCCCTCTGTACATCACATTGCTTTTCCTGGTATGACTAGCCCTAATTTTTGCAATTTTTAAAAAAAAATTTTTTTAAAAAAACTTGACATTCCTACGGGAAACTTGTAAGATTAGTACAAAGAGCACCCACATCCCATCATTCAGATTCCCTAGTTGTTAAAAATTACTATATTAGCTTTAGCATTTTCTTTCTCCTTCCCTCTCTATAGATAGAGATATTTAGTTTTCCCTGAACTATTTGAGAGTAAATTGTAGACCTGATGCCCTTTTAGCCCTAAATACAGTAGTATCTGCTTTCTAAAAACAACATTCTTTTACATAAGCACAGTATAATTATCAAAGACAGAAAATTATCACTGATAACAAACAGTAATCTGAAAATATTAATGCTTTGCCAATTGTACTAGTAATGTCATGTAGCATTTTCTAAAAAATTTTGGTACAGGATCCAGTCTAAGATTACACATATTTAGTTGCCATATAGCTTTGGTCTCCTTCAGTCTAAAATAGTTCTTTGGTCTTTGTCTTTCATAACATTAACATTTTTGAAGAGTACAGACCAGTTATTTTGTAGAATGCCCCTCAACCTGGATTTGTCCAATATTCCCTGATAGATTGTGTAATTTTGGCAGGAACTATGGTGTCCTTCGTGTGTCATATCAGGGGGTCCATGATCCTGTTTTGTCCCTTTCTGGTGACGTTCAACTTTATTACTTTGTTTAGATAATGACTGCCAGGTTTTTCCACTGTAAAGTTGCTATTTTTCTTTTTTAATTATTAAGTATTTTCTGGAGAGAGACTTTGAATCTATGTAGATAACTTGTTTCTCATCAAATTTTTACCCAGTTTTAGCTCCATTACTCTTTCTGCATCTATCTGTTGATATTTCACCAAAAGGAAGAGCTTTTCCTTTCTCCCCATTTATTTGTTCATATATTTATATAAGCGACTCATCAATGGGTTATAATTTATTACTATAATTTATTTTGATACTTAGTGTTTTAGTTTGCCAAAGAGCTGCCAATGCAAAGTATCAGAAAATGGGTTGGCTTTTATAAAGGGGATTTATTTGGGGGTAAAAGCTTACAGTTCCCAGGCAGTGAAATGTCCAAATCCATGCACTATAAAAGATGCTTTCTCACCAAAGTCAGCTGCATATACCCACCGCCTGCTCCAACCAGAAGGCAGACCCAGCCACGAACACAGCCCCTGGCCTGGCCCTGCAGGCGACACCCCCGCACCCCTTCCTCCACTCTCATCTCTTCACTCATTCTTTGCGCTCTAGTCCTCAATCCACCGAAGGGGGCCGTGGGGCTTAGCGTGCAGGTGCGCTGCGCGGACCAAGGCAAGAGAAGAGGCAGGGCCAGTGCCAGGCCCACTGGGTCGGGTCGGCGCGGAAAGGCCTCGGAGGCGAGGCGGGCCGGACGCCCAGGG
The DNA here is from genome assembly GCA_029593785.1 of Cabassous unicinctus. Classification (NCBI taxonomy): domain Eukaryota; kingdom Metazoa; phylum Chordata; class Mammalia; order Cingulata; family Chlamyphoridae; genus Cabassous; species Cabassous unicinctus. Next base: position 5,584 of record JAQZBX010044647.1, read on the forward strand.
GCCCTGGGCGGCCCAGCGGTCGGGGGCTTCTGGGAGGTACCCTGTGCGGGGTCCTCGCCGCGTTCGGAGCTGCGCGCTCCTCCTCCTGCTTTCCCTCCCCGCACCCCGCCGCTAGGACGTGGGCGCCACGAGGCCTGCTTTGGCCGCTGCTCTGCTTCCGGCATCTAGAGCAGGGCTGTGCAGTGGGGTGTTGGGTGGATAAAGGAGACCGGGGCAGCGTGACTGGTAGAGGCAGGGTCTCCCCCTGACAGCCGCGCCACCCGCTGCCCCCGTCTCCAGGAGTCACCTCCCACATGAGAGGGGAGTGCCCAAAGGCCTGAGCCACATGGCTCCCCAATCCTTTTCTAACTCAGATACATACTGCTGGATGGTGTCCCTACAAGTTGTTCAGATTTGCAAGCTACCTGGGGGGTGTTTGAAATTGTCCGTTTCCCCAACGCTGAATCATCAGAACTTGGTATTTTATTACTATGATTCATCCCTCCATACATTCATTCAATACATGCCCACCTACTATGAGCCAGGCCATCTTCCAGATACATGGGATATATGAGGGAACAAAATAAACAGATTTCCTATAGCACTTGCTTCCCAGAGGGGGTGCGGTGCTTAGGACAGATTTAATTTACATTTTCCTCATTACATGTAGTGTTTTCAGAGTCATTTGTATTTTCTCCTGTGAGTTGTTTATATAGCTTGCCTATTTTTTAATTATTAGAAATTTTATATTGTAAGAAAATTTTCCCTTTTGCTGTGAGTTACAAATATTTTTTCCGAATTTGAGGGTTCTATTTTTCTATCTTGTTAATGCTGGAATTTTTTTATGTAATAAAATTTATCCTCTCCACATTTGATATATTTATAGGGCATCTCCACTGTGAATTATAATGACAAATGATCAGGCTGACTCAGTAAAGTGTTTAGTCATTATTGGAACAGTAATTTTCAACCGGGAAGGATACGTGCAATTTGAATAAATCAAAATTTATTTGTGTGTTTATGTGTATACATCTATATAATTTTATTTTTGGGAAGTGACAACGTTCCTACTGTTTAAGGGAATGAACAACAGAAAATAACGTTGACCCAAGTTTTTTGCGCACTGGGAGAATCTCTGAACCAAGAGCGGAGGAGTGGGGGGTGAGGTGGGCATGTCTGATTATTTTTCAAGTAGCATGGTTTAAAACACACACACACCAAAAAGTCCGAAATACCAAAGAGCGGACGCCGAGACAGTCACTGTTCAGGAAACATAAGAGTGACGACCACCTGCCAGGAACACGCTGCCAACAGGCCCAGCAATGAGCCAGAGCCTGGGCCTCTGCCCTGACGGCGGTCACCCTAACGGTGAGCGGGGAAAAGAGGACGATTTCGGGTGACGAAAAGCGCCTCAGAGGAGGTGGCACTGGAGTTGAAGCGGAGGCAGAGACCAGCGGGGAAGGTCGGGGAACAGCAAGAACAACGCGCGGAGGAGGGAACGCTCAGCCTGTCCTCCCACCCGCCCGACGCCCGACGCCCGACGCCCGGCGTGAGCGCAGCGCGGGGCCGGGGGCAGAGCCGACGAGGCGGGGCTGCAAGGCCAGTGCCGGCCGGCGAGCGGGGCGGGGCGGGGCGGGGAGCCCGCGCCTGGGCACTGAAGCGTGGCCTCTCTAGCCGTCTCGGAGGCCTCGGCTCTCGGTGGCTGCGGAGCCAGCGGCCGAGCGGCCAGTTAGGGACAAACGCGCCGGCGGGGGGCGGGGCCTACTTCCAGACTGGGAGCCGTCGCGCTCCGGGATTGGTGGTCCGAGGGCCAGCGGAAGGGGCGTGGCCCCCAGGGATTGGCGGTTCCCCTACGGGGCGGGGCGGTCCCTTTGTCTGGGCTGAGGGCGGTCGCCCTTCGCGCGAGAGGCTGCGGCGCGGACGGTGAGTGGGGGTCGCGCGCTGGCGCGGGCGGCGGACCCTCCCCGGGGGGCTCCCGAGCCGGCGTGCTCTCCGCGCGCCCCGGACGCTCCCCCCGGCCCCCGCTGCCCCGCCCCCAGCCGGACCCCCGCCGCGGCAGCGCCCCACCCCCCGCGCCTGCAGCGAGCCCTGGCGGGGCCTGGGTCTCGGCGGTGGTCGGCCGCCCCCTCCGTGGACCGCTCGGGCCTCTGCGTCGCGCCGCCGTCCCCACGGTGAGCGGGCATGGCCTTCCGTGGGCGGCGGCAGGCAGCGTGCCCGACCGAGGCAGCGCGGCGGGGAGGGTGGCGGCGGGAGGTCTGCGCCTGCGTCCTTGCTGCACGCTCGCTCTGGCTGTTGCTGAAGTCGGAATCTCTCCGTGTGTCTTTTAGGCACTAGTGTTTCCTTTGTGACTTGCCAGTTCATATTCTTTGTTGTTTTCCTTGGGGATTTGTGTAATAGAAGCGCTTCGTGACTGAAGGCAATAATATTTTTCCATGTATGTTGAAAATATTTTTCTCAGTTTGTCATTTGACTCCAATTATAATGTTTAGGTTTTGGTTGGGTTTTTAAATTTGTTTTTGAGATAGAAGATTTTAAGTTTGGGACGGTCAGATATTTTACCTTAAGGCTTTTGGCCTTTGTGCTATGTCTAAAAGGGCCTTCCCCACTCCAAGATTATTTTTTTAAATAAACTCTTGTTTTTTTCTGGTTCTTTTAAATGTTTGATCCATTTGGAATTTATTTTACTGTGGGGCAAGGTTGGACTCCAGCTTCCTTGTTTTTTTCTTCTAAATCATAGCCATTTCTAATTCTATCTGTTGAATAATTCATCTTTCCATTGATTAGAGAAATCTTCTCTGTCGTGTACTAAATTCTTATTCTTTGAAACCATTTCTAAAGCTTGTGGTGGCTTAGATGTGCATAAGGTTTTGATTTACATGTAACAGATGTGGGTCTCTGCCCCCAGGCTTTCTCCTTTTGGTATTTTGCTTAAAAAGGCCCTCCCACTCTAAAATAATAATAGAAATTTACCTGCGTTTTTATTCAAATTCTCTTTGTGGTAGATTTTCAAAAACTTAACACTTAAATTTTTTTATTTTTTATTTTTATTTTTTAGGAGGTAACCGGGGATTGAACCCAGGACCTCATACATGGGAAGCAGGCACTCAACCACTGAGCTACATATGCTCCCACTATTAAACTTTTAGTATATGGTATAAGATGAGATCTATATATTTTTTCTGCCCTACTTTTTATCTCTTTGTCTTTGCTCTACATTTGTTGAGCTTATATAAAGGTCTAATTTAATTTTTTCCCAGTTAACTCATGGTCCCAGGACTGCTTACTGAGTCATCTCCCCAGCGTAAAAGCCTGTCTGGGCTTGTTATATAGACTTGGTTTGGTGGGTTAAGCCTCCCCCAGTTACCTCCTTTCTCAGGTTCTTCTTGGAGATGTTCCAGTGTTTATTCTCCCAAGTGAATGTAAGATTCTCCCAACTTTGAGTAAGAAATGTGTCAATGTTGTTGATAAAGTGTGCAGAATTAACTTCACTGTGGTATCAGTCTTTTCTTTTTGAGACCTGGCTTCTGTGTCACTCAGATTGTCTTTTCTTGTCCTTCAGGTTGTATGGTTTTCTTCACAGGGATATCCTGCACATTTCTAAAGGGTGTTTGAACCTTCTTTTGAGGCTATTGTGGATTCTATTTTCTGACTGGGTGTTGCTGGTATATAGGAAAGTATCAACTTGGGGCACATATTCCTGATGCTATACTCCAGGAGGGTTGAATGTGGCAGTGCTTTGCCTCCACCTGGAGGGTGGCATGAGCAGGGCAGGGCTTTCTAGCAGGAAAGCCAGAGGGAGTGAGGACAGGCAAACCAGGAGGGAGCCGCTGGAGCTCCCCACTCCTGGACTGGTGGGCCGTCACGTGTGCTGCGTGCTCAGAGGACGGGGTTGTCAGTAATGCCCACAAGAGGATAGGCTTCTTTTTTCTTTTTCTTTTTTTTTAAGATTTATTTATTTATTTATTTATCCCCCCCTTGCAGCTTGTGTCTGCCGTGTCCATTCGCTGTGTGTTTTTTCTGTGTCTGTTTATCTCCCCCTTGCTGTGAGGTCTCGCTTCATCAGCCCACCGCGCCATGCAGGCCGGCCTGCCCTCACAAGGAGGCTTCCCGGGGCCTCACATATGGTAAATGGGAGCTCTATCGATTGAGCCACACCCGCTTCCCAAGAGGATAGGCTTCTAAAGGTTAGCTTACAAAGCAAGAAAATAAACAGTAAATTCTAAGCTGCTTGCGTCATTGTAGTTTCTTTTTAGTTCCTCTCCACGTGTACCTTTCTGCAGACAGCTCCTGTCACGGGCACAAGGACCAGCGAGGCGTGTTAACCCTGGCAGTGCGCCTCTTGCTTGTTTTCTCCAGAGTGACTTTTGCTGCTGTGAGCATTTATTGATTGTTTTTTTTTGGGAGGTCGTTCCCTGGGGAGATTTCCAGGAGTGAAGTTCCTGGATTTGAAGCGTGACCCCTTCCTGCTGCAGCCACCATGGCGGTCACGCAGGTTGCTGCCCGGCCACGGCCGAGCGTGGTGTGGCTGCCTGGTGGGTGCTGTGTGTATCTGCCGGTTTGTGAGGCAGGTGGCGTGGTCTCCAACTCAGTTTTGGGAACTGGCCCTGCCTACCCAGCCCTGCCTCTGGGAGTGGGCATCTGTACAGGACTTGCTAGGGCTCCATATTTGTTTTTAAGGAAGTGTCCTTGCCATTCCCTCTGTGATGTGGGCACTGTTTGAAGATCTGCATTCTTACCACAGAGCAAAGTCTGGAGTTCAGCATCACAGTGTGGGAGGGGGTCTTGTTTAAAAGCTGGCTTCGGGCCGTCCCAGGTAGCTTTGCTTTCCTGCCTTTCCTCATGATTTAGGTTTGAGGTCTATGTGTTCTGCATGTTACTTTGCATCACAGACTTGTTGCAGGAGACCCAGACCTTATGACCAAAGTTCAAGTACAGAAAAATTACTAACTAGTGCCGCTTTTGAGGTTTGTTTGTTCACATGTAGCAAACTATAGCCATACTTTGTCATGTTTTTTCACTTAGCACTATATGAGGGTTACCCCTAGGTGGAGATCTATACTGTGTTTCTGTTTTCACTGCAGGTAGGAGTCTGATACAGATGGGCCATTTGGTTTTGATGTACCCCCTCCCCGCCTATTACTCATGTTGGCAGCCTAGTGTTGTCCTTTGCATTTTCCCTGCATTTTAATGGCATCGAGTCAGATAACACCTGGTCCTGCGGTGCCTGGCTGTGTGCAGGCAGCTCTCTGCACTCCTGTCACCTACCTGGTAGTCCTCAGGGAGCCCTCAGAGGTGGGCAGGGCAGGGGCTGGGCCCCGTGGCTTGGGGCAAGCCTCCCTGGGGCGCATGTGGCATCTGCCCTTTCGCTCAGCCATCCGGGCTGCCCGGCATAGCGCTAACCATGCTCTGGAAGCCCCATGGTGGGCGTTGGCTTTGTTTCCAGCTTTGTCCTCGTATGCACCCACCCCCAGGAGGGTACAGCTCCAAGGGAAAATCCGTGTCCCCCACCCGCGGTGGATGCTGTCGCTCTGGCTGCTGGCCTCCAGGGTGTAGAGTGTGGCCTCGTTGCTCCTCTGATGTCACTCGTGTGTTCAGCTGTCCGCTGCTCTGCCCGGCCTGGTGCAGGAGCCAGGCACACAGGGCTTGTCTGCAGTGACAGGGCACAGAGGACACACCCGTAGGTGGTGGTCAGGGCTGTGGGGTGGGCGGGCAGCTGTTCCCAAGAGGGGTCAGGAAGGGCCCCAATGAGAAGGAGACACAGTGGGGAGGGGAGGGTTAGGAAGGGTGGTTCTCGTGAGAGCTGGGCGCTGGGAGGACATTTGAGCAGAGGAGGGCTGACTGTGGGTGGAAGCAGGGACCGTGCTGGGCAGGGGCTCCCACACCCACTGGGACAGCGCTGGGGTCGGGGGCACAACATGTTCAGGTTCTGGGTGCACTTGAAGGTATGTGGTGGGAGGGAGAGAACGGGGGCCTGGGCTCATGCCACAGGTGAGCAGGGCTGCTGTGAATCAGTCGGGAGCTACAAGACACGTCTGCACAGAGGTGGTGAGTAGGAGGCCCAGGCCCGGGCTCCCAGCTCTGCAGCACCCAGAGGAGGCCTTGTGCTCAGCTCAGCATTCAGACTGTCCCCACCACGCCTGGCTCCAGGGTTGCTGAGGAGGATGTGGGCCAGGACATAGCTGGGTGATGGGCGGCGTCCTTGCAGGCAGGTGCTTTGGGGCCCAGCCCATGTGCAGTTGGGGTCACTTTTGCCACAAGTAGTGTTGCCTCATGGCGTGAATGACCATCCACTTCTACCAGGTTTTCAGGGACCAGAGATGGACAGTCAGCAGAGGTTAGAGTCTCGTGCTGGTGAGTTCAGAGGGGGTAGCCCAGACACCATGGACAGGGAGGAGAGAAGGGGAGGCACTCTGGGAAGGCCCTGCAGCAACTGGACAAGCTGCTCACGAGCAGCGTCTGGGAGACCTGGCAGGGGTCACCAAGCGTGTCCTTGCTGCTGCCAGTAGGCAGGGACTCAGGACTGACTGCTGGGTCCGGCCGTGTGGAGATGATGGGAGCCCTGAAGGGAGGTGAGGAAAGGCTGGAGAGGCAGGTCTGTGTGCTGTGGGCAGCCCCATGGGAGGAGAGCGTGTGGAGGGGAGGCAGCTGGTCCTCGAGCAGGTGCCGGGGCCGGCTGCATAGCGCCTGTCAGCTGGGGCACTGTTACTGTTCACACCTGGTCTTCACTTTACCTGAAATGCAGTGCTGCGTATCCCATCTGGGCAGCTGCCCGTACCAGCACATCCCTAAGTGTAAACTGTCGGTTTCCCACTGAGTAGAAATGGACCCCTTTTGTGGTCTTTTAACTCTCCATTCCACGCCGCTCTGAGGCCTGGGGCGGAGCTGGTGCTGACACCTGGTGAGGCGGGTCCCACCCCTAGTTCTCCCAAATCCCTGTCACTGCCTTCACATGAATTTTGATTGCTATTATAAGACTGCTGTTGAAATTCTAATTGGAATGTCATTGCCCTTAAACACACACAAATGCACGTACACAAATTTGGAGGGAATTGGGATTTTGGGAGAACTGCAGGGACAAGAGGAAGTTGAGAGTCATTCTCTCCACCCCCAAGTCCTAGTACCTCAGAGGTAGCTGTTGGTAGAAGTTTATTGTGTATCTTTCTGAAAATGGTGCAAATGTAAGCATGCATCTGATGTTCTGTAAGTCAGCTAAGGAAGGCTGCGGTGTCCGCCGGCTTCCTGCCCAGGCCCCTCCTCCCGGGGCAGCCGGGGCACCGCCATCACAGGTGCCTGTTGCATGATAAACTCTGGTTGTGAAGCCGTGGCTCCCTGCCGAGCCAAGGGGAGAAGGCTGACTGTGTCCTTGGAACGCACCGAGACGCCTCCTGTGGGCGCCTGCTTGGTTTTATGTCCACTGCAGAGCCCTCCATTTTCCCCAGCGTGGCTTTGTAGCAGATGCCTTGACCTAACTTGTCTGAAACCAGACTCTGGGTGCTTCCCCAGAACCTGCCCACCACAGCTCCCCCTTCCCTTTGCCAGAAGTTCTTCCAGTGGCTTCGGCCACATCCCTGGGTCACCCTTGACGCCTTGTTTGTCTCACTCACATCCTGTCCATCCGCAAACCCTGTGACACCACCTCAGAGTTCATCCAGAATCCGACCCCCACTCACACCTCTGCTGCCAGCTCCGTGGCTGGTCCTCCCCATCGCGCCTGCACCTTTGCGGGGCCGCTTGGTGGTGCAGCTGCTGCTCGGAGCTCGCAGCGGTTGCCCGGTCTCAAACGGGGCCTGCTCGGCCGGCCACCTTTGCCTTGCATCCTCCGTGAGTTTTACATCATGAGCTTCTGTTTCACGTAGACTTCGCATTGAAGTTTAATGTGTCTGCATCTTGTGGAAGGAAACCCCTCTGCCCCATACCAGTTCCCAGGTCAGGGGACAGGCGTCTGCAGCCCCCAGGAACCCCTCAGAGGTAAGCCCTCTCAGACTTTATCTCCATGGTTAGCGGTGCCTCTTCCCAAACTTCGTATAAATGGAGCCACACAATTACCCACTCTGTGTGTGAGGGTCCTCTTGCACGGTGTTATTTTGTGAGATTTGTCCATATTTTTGTACTTAGTGATGTCCATTGTATAATTTTATCTTGGAGGTTTGTCACATTTACCTTGTTTTACAGCATTTCATTTTTTTTTTAAGCAAATCAATTTTATTGATACATATTAATAAAGCATACAATCCATCCGAAAGCATTTCATTTTAAGCTCTGGGCACAGGAACTAGGCATGCTCCAAACTCTGTTAACTTGTTAGGTTGATGCAAAACGGATGTGCTTCTTCCATAAAATGGCACCTTTAAGGTAAAATGAGGTTGTGTGTCATTCACATGTACATCCCTGGCCAGGGAGCGTGAGCTCCTGGTTCATTTGTGGGGGGCAGGACCCCAGGTGTCAGTGAGCGAGGTGGATGTGGAGCTCGGCTGGGGCTCTGTCTCTGGGCTCTCGCAGTTTGTCACGCACTGTGATTGTCCTCATTGCTGGGACCAGGGGTTCTGTTGTGGTGCCCCAGTGACTTGGAATTGGAACCCATGTCCACAGAGAAGCCACAACGCGCAGACTCATCTAGCCACAGGCTCTGGTTAGAGGATGCAGGTGCGCTCACCTTCACACTTCCCCCCCTGCTGTTCTTGGCCCCAGATTGAGAGCCCATGCCTTAGGGGAGCACCAGGCTGCCAGAGGACTCCAGACATGCCTGAGGCATGAACATGTCCCCTGTGGGGCCAGCAAGAATGGGGCAGGAGTGGAGGCCAGTGCCAGCCAGTTCCAGCCCTGGCAAGGCGGATGCTATGAATCTGGCCAGGGAGGGGGCTGGTGCACGGGCAGAGCTGTGGGGCCGGAGGTGAGCCACGGCAGACAGCCTGAGCCTCTGCAGCTCCCATCCAGAAGTGGAGAGCAGGGCCTTGGGGTCCTGGGGCCCTCAGGATTCAGTTGGTGCTTGTCATTCGTGCCTGGACATAGCTCCTGAGGCCTCAGGCTCAGAGACCATGGGGATAAGGCCCCCCCTTGATGTGCCCCTCGCTGACGACTTGTCCGAGGGGAAGTGGGTTCTGCCAGGGGCAAGGCTGGGCTCCTCATGTGCTCTCCTTTCCCTCAGTGCCACATGCTGCTTGGATTTTCATTATCTTCAGAGACCCCAGGAGACCAAGCAATGGCAGCTGCCAAGCTCCTGCCACCGGCGGGACCCCAGGTGAGCTGTCCCCGCAGCCAGTGCAGCCCAGAGCCCCCTTGGCCAGCAGACTCCTCCCCACGCATTGCACACTGGGAACCCCCTGGACCCAGGCAGGCCCCTTCCCACCTCACCAGGCTGCTCCCCCTGCCACACCTGTTGGCACCCACCCCCATCGTGGGAGACTTTGTGCCACCCCAGAGTGGTCCCTGTCGTTCCAGGCCTTGGTGACCTTTGAAGACGTGGCTGTGCTCCTCTCCCAGGAGGAGTGGGACCGCCTGGGCCCTGCTCAGCGGGGCCTCTACCGGAACGTGATGATGGAGACCTACGGGAATGTTGTTGCTCTGGGTGAGGCCCCCAGGGGACAGCAGTGAGCCCGGCTCACGTGTGGTGGGGGTAGCGGGACAGACCTGCAGGGACAGGGCCTCCCAGGGGGCCAGCAGGTGTGCTCAGGTCCAAAAGACCCCTGGGCTCCCTGGCATTTGCACCTATCAGGCACAAGTGACGGTTCACCCATTGGCCTCCCCACAGGTGCTCAGCTCCAGTGCGGGATTTGGCCTTGTCCACCTTTGTATCCCTGCATGCGGGGGAGGGGGAGGTTGGGGGACTCAACATGGGTAATCGAAAGGAATCCTTACCCCCCACCTCCACTGAGCAGGGCTTCCAGGATCCAAGCCCGATGTGATCTCCCAGCTGGAGCGAGGGGAAGAGCCATGGGTCCTGAATGCACAGGAAGCTGATGAAAGCAAGCACCTGAGGAATGGCCACTCAGGTGAGTGAGCGAGGCCAAACCCTCCCTCACCGAGGGTTGAGCAGCCCTGGCACAAGAGCTCCCCACCCAGCCCCTCACTCCTGTGCGGAGTAAGACTGAGCCACTGACTGGGATGCCGGGAGTGGCCTATCCTGGGTTCTTCTGTGAGCCCTCATCAGTCCTTAGCTGGCAAAGGAGAGCGTGAGCACGGTGTGCTGAGCTGCGTGTCAGAGGGTGCATGCTGGAGTGGGGCGTGCCGAGGAAGGCGGTGTCCAGAGCCGGGCACAGGAATGGGCTCTGCAGCTTGAACTCACCGAGACGATTTATCGTGTCCAAGCGGTAAGTGCACATTTCATCTTTTAAGTCCAGTACAGTCCCTGGAGGTGTTAGTGATCATGTTCCATGTGAAGAGATTCCCCAGTGTGCTCTGAAACAGTGTGTGATCCTTATACAATGTACATTTACAGTCTCTACCAAACACAGGGAAGGGTTCTTAATTAAAAATTTATTCAGTGAAATTGCCTTTTTTCCCTTTATCTTGTCACATATAAACACACTTCCTTACTATATACTTAAAACAACACCTGCAGCCGTCACTCTAAAAGCAGGTGGTTCTTTGCAGAAGCACATGCTCCTGCACAGCTGTGGGTGCAGGATGGCCGAGGTGCATGCCTGCAGCTGGGGTTCATGAGAGGCTGGAGTCTGCCTGGCAAATAGTCTTCCACTGCTTTCATGCTATGGGTGATATGCATGATCTCCTGTATGTCTTAGTTCTTACTTATTAAAGTCACCTTGCTCATCTAGTTACTTTGGCATCAGTTCAGAAGTCATCCATTCAAGAAGCTTCAAATAATGCCTCATTTAAAAGCAGAGATTGTCTGATTCGATCTAAAAACAAACTACCCAATTACATGTGGCCTATGGAAAATAATCTTAAATATAAATACAAAAATATATTAAAAATAAAATGATGGAAAAAGATTTATTCTAGCTCTAATTGCTAGCAAAGAAAGCTAAAATGCCTATTTTGTTAATATCAGACAAAGTAGATCTTAGAGCAAAGAATACTACCAGGGATAAAGTCATAATGACAAAAGGGTCAATTAAGAAAATATAACAATATTAAACATTTATGCATCTAATTACACAGCTTCAAAATACATGAAACAAAAACTGATGGAACCTCAAGAAGAAATAGAAAAATCCACAATTCTATTTTCAAACTACTTTAAATAATTGTTAGACCAGGTAGGGAGAAAACCAGCAAGGATGTATTAAATTTGAACATCAGTCGTCTTGACTTGATTGACGTTTATAGAACACTCACCCAATAACCCAGTACACATAGTTTTCAGGTACTCATGGAACATTCGATTGGCCGCAATAGAAAATATTGTCGGCCATTAAAAAAAAAAAAACCCTCAATGAGTTAAAAAAGAATCAAGTCATATAAAGTATGTTCTCTGACCACAATGAAATTAAATTAAAATTCAGTAATAGAAAGCTTTCTGGAAAATCCTAAAATATTTGGAAATTAAAAATCATCCTAAATAACTCATGGGTCAAGGGAGAAATTAAAAGGAATTTTGAACTGAATAAAAATGTAAACACAGCATATCAAAATTTGTGGTATGCCACTACAGCAGTACCTATAGCTATTTTGTAGCATTAAAGCACCTATATTAGAAAATAAGGTCTCGAAGCAGTGAGCTCAGCTTTTACCTAAAGAAACTAGAAAAAGAAGCTCAAGTGAAACCCAAAGTAGAAGAAAGGCAATAATAAGGATCAGAGCAAAAGTCAGTGAAATAGACAGGAAAGCATAGAAAAAATTCTATGAAACCCAAAGGGGTTCTTTTGAAAAGATCAGTAAAATGGATAAACCTAGTCAAAATGATCAGGGAAAGATCAATGATATTAATTACCAGTATTGGGAATGAAAGGGGTGACATGACTACAGATCCCACAGGTATGTAAAAAAAATTATAAACAGTTTTACTGCAGTGAATTTGATAACTTAGGTGAAATGGAAAATTCCTTGAGAGACTTGAAACAACAAAACTCACTAAAGAAGAAATAAATAACCTGAATTAGCCCTATATCTGCTGAAGAAATTGAGCTTGTAGTTAAAAATCTTCCCACAAAGAAATACCAGGCATGAATGACTTCGCTGGTGAATTCTCTCAAACATTTAAGGAGGGAATAAAGCTGGCTTCTTAAACTCTTCCAAAAAATTAAAGGAGAGAACACCTCTGAACTCATTCTATGGGGCCAACATTACTGTGTAACCAAGAGCTTACAAGGACTTTGCAGGAAAACGCCAAACCATTATTCTTCATGAGCATTCAGTGTAAAGACTTCAAACAAAACCTAGCAAGCATAATCTAACAATATATAAAGAAGAATGCATCATGATCAAGAGGGCTTTATCACAGAAACGCAGTATTGACTTAATGTTCATAAATCAATCAGTGTTGGAATGCAGACCGTGACAGATGAATCCAACGGTATCATACACGTCTGAGATAATCCCACTAAAGAGGGTAGGAAAAACTTGGTCTGTGTAACTTCAGGAAAACTGTTTTGATGGGAAATTGTAAGGCTGAAGACAAAAGGAAACTGTACAATTGGTAAATTTGTTTCTTATGGAGGTAGTGGTTAAAAATTCAGAAACTCCATGTGTGCTGGGATTGAGCAAATTTTGGATAGGTCGTGGGATCCTGATTCTCACTGTAGGAGAGAGAAGATACAGATGCGGAAGAAAGGACGGCTAGAGTAAATCCTGTGGTACATACTGGTTTAGAATTAAGAGACATCAGTATAAACTCATTTTTAGCCTGATAAATTGTATGTGTGTGTAGATACAGAAACGATTACAGATAGTTGGGTATACAGGGGTTAGTATACGTTTATATATTGTCTACCTCTGTGAGGGTCTAGAAGCATTGACATTCAGTAGAAAGGAGCACACCCAGGACACAGATCATGGTTTATGAATGAATGAGTGAATGAATGAATGGAACTAAGGCTCTTGGAAGAAACAGTTGATTCTGGGGGCTGGGGCAGGGAAAGACAAGATAACCCTGAATCATCTTGTAGTATCAGGAAGTAAGAAAGTGCCATAAAAAAAAAGGATGTAGGCATGTCAAAGGAACACAAGAGCCAGCTTGAAAGAGCTTCTAATAATCAAAGCTGAAACAATTGGAGCAACAAAATAAATAATGTAGTACTGTATTGTAACCCAAAGTGAAAAATATAGGTGTATGAGTCCATACTGATATTAATTATTTCATGAACGAATTATCTAGGGAGAAGAGACAAATCTTCCTTACAGAAAACTTCAAGTACAGGGTAGCCCTTCCTCCAGGAGGTGGAGTTTAACTCTGCCCCCCAACACATGCCCACGCTGGGCTAGACTTAGTGACTCTTTCCAAAGAATAGAGTGTGGAAAGTAGAATGAACTCAAAATAAGGAACATTCTAGAAAATACCTGGCCAGTACTCCTCAAAACTGTCCAAGATCATGATAAGACTGAGACAAAGAAAAAACAAAAAAAGAAAAGACAGAAACGATCATAAAACCGAGGAGACTTGGTAGACATGAAAACTAAATGCAATGTGGTTCCTTGGATTGATTCCTGGAAAAACTGGCGAAATACAAATAAACTCTGGAGTTTATTTAATAGTAATTGTTTTAGTTTCCTAGCTGCTGAAACAAATACCATACAATAGGTTGACTTAATAACAGGGATTTTTTGGCTCCGTTTCAGAGGCTAGAAGGCTGTCATGTGGCATTACAAATGGCGGCATCGTCTCCTTGCTCTTCTGGGTTCCATTGACCCAGCGTCTGGCTGTTCCCAGGGCTAATTTCCTTCAATTTTTAGGGCTTAAACCATATTCATTAAGGCCCACCCTCATTCAGTTTGGGCGCTTTTTAACTAATTACACCTTCGAAGGTCCTGTTTACAAATGGGTTCATACCCACAGGACCAGGGGTTGGGACCTGAACATGCATTTTGTGAGGGACATGAGTCAATCTCCAACAGTGATATACCCTTGTTGGTTTCCTAGTTTTGACAAATGTACCATGGTAATGTAAGATATTAACAATAGGGGAAATTGGGTGAGGATTATAAGGGAACTCATTGTACTATCTTTGCAACTTTTCTGTAAATTTAAAATTATTCCAAAATTTAAAAAATTTTATTTTTTAAAAATCAGTGTAATGTTTTGATCTTGATCCACATTCCTGTGGATTAAGGTCACACACAGAAGCGGGAAGTCAACGGGAACCAGGAAGAGAAAGGAAAGGACAGTATCCTATGATGGGAAATCCAAGGAACCCCAAGTTTTGCCGGCCAGCCAGAGTGCTGCCTACAGTAAGAGGAAGCAAGCCTTCTAGCTTCTAAAACTGTGAGTCAGTTAATTCCTTTATTTAAACCAACCCATTGTGTGGTATTTGTGATAGCAGCTCAGGAAAACTAAGACAATCTCCACAGGGAATAATTTTGTAATATCTACCCTAATTTTAATTGCACAAATCCTCTTAGCTATTTTACTTTCAGGGAGGTACCCTAAGATACCCTTACATAAATAGCCAAAGATATATATAAAAGGATATTCTCTGTAGTTTTGCTTTATAATAGTGAAATGCTGGACATAATCTAAATATCCCTCAGTAAGAGACAAGTTAAGCAAATGATGGGATAGCTATATAAAGGTATTAGTTGTAGCCATTAAAAAGAATATATATCTTAATGTAATGATAAGCCCAAGAGGTATCAAGTTTTGTTTTATTTTTAAGGTAGAATTATGGTATGATTCTATCTGTGTAAAAAGAAAGTATGTGTGTATGTATATATGTATGCATGTATGTGTGTGTGTGTGTGTGTGTGTGTGTGTATATATATATATTTAAAAAAAAAACAACACACCATTGTGTGCCCCTAAACCTGGTTCAAGTTGTCAGGGTCTACCAGGATTTACCAGCCTAAAGGCAATATTGCTACCATGGTTTCCTCAAAGGTTTCTGTGACAGGATATCAAGGACTAAAGAGGAGTCTTCTCCTCTAGAATCCACAAGTGATAAATTCCCATATCCTTAAATTGATGCCAGCCAGACCATTGAACTACTTTACAACGTCATCTCCAAACTCTCCTTAGTTTGCCAGAATTGCTATGACGAATACCATACAATGGGCTGGCTTAAACACCAAGCATTTGTAATCTCATAGTTTTGAAGAATAAAAGTCCAAAATCAAGATACTAGTAAGGCCATGCTTCCTTCTGGGGTTAGTAGCATTCTGTTGATGGCAGTTTTCCATCTCATGGTAATCCCTCTCTGTGCTTCTACTCCTGGTTTCCGCTGACTTCTGGCTTCTCCTGATTTCTGGCTTCTTCTGACTGACTGCATCAGAATTTGCTCTCTTTATAATACCTCTAGTCATAGGGATCAAGACCCACCCTGAGGGAAGCGGGTGTGGCTCAGTGGATAGAGCCCCCGTTTACCATATGGGAGGCCCGGGTTCGCGTCCCGAGGCCTCCTTGTGAGGGCACGCCGGCCTGGGCGGTGCGTTGGGCTGATGCAGCAACCTCACGGCGGGAAGCGGCTGTGGCACAGTGGATGGCGCACCCGTTTACCATATGAGAGGCCCCGGGTTCGCTTCCCGGCGCCTCCTTGTGAGGGCGGGCCGGCTCGCGCGGTGTCGTGGGCTGATGCAGCAACCTCACGGCAGGAAGCGGCTGTGGCGCAATGGATAGCGCACCC
>JAQZBX010044648.1:0-21290 GCA_029593785.1 Cabassous unicinctus
CAATCATTTCCCTGTTTTATTGTTATTACAAATAAAGCTGTTATGATCATTTTTGTACAAGCCTTTGTAGGAGGTACATACATATCTTTCATTTCTTTTGGGGTAAATAGACAAGAGTGGAATGGCTGTATCATATGGAAAATACATGTTTAAGGGTTTAAGAAACTGTTTTCCAAGGTGGTTGTACCATTTTACATTTCCACCAAAACAGAGTATGAGAGTTCCAGTTACTCTCCTCCTCACCTTCACTTGGTATGATCAGTTTTTGTAATTTAAAAAAAATTATTGTTTTAACTTGCATTTCCTTAATGACTAGTTATATTGGGCATCCTTTCAAGTGCTTATTTGCCATCTGTATAGAGTATATTCTTTTTTGAAGTGTCTTTTCATTTTCAAGTCTTTTGCCCTTTTTAAAATTTGGTTGTTTTTTTATCATTGAGTTTTGAGAGATTTTTAATATTCTGGATAGAAGTCCTTTATTAAATATGTGATATACAAACAAACAAAAAAAAGAAGGTCCCTCTTATGGAGCTCTGAGGCGGGGACAAGATGCCCCAGAGGTGACCAACAGCCTAGGGGGAAGGACCAGGTGCAAGTAGCATCCTTGAGACACAGTGGCTCCGACTCAGCTGGCGCTGCAGGCAGGGGCTGGGATGGGGGACCCCCAAGGTCTTCAGTGGTAAAGGGGGTCCCCCATTATCGTCCCATACCTCTTCTTTGGATCCCCAGGGATGTCGAGATCTCACACTAACCCCTGGAGGCCATGCCTTGGGGGTCTCCTTGAATTGTGGCCTTGAAATCCCACCTCTTCAGCTCAAGGACGTTTGCCCCGAAGGTTCCCCACTGACTTCCTCTCTGGGGTCAGAGCACCGCAGTCCCCAAGGTTCAGCAGGAAGGAGGTGTCTCATCCCCTCCAACTTCCCTCCCTGGGGTCCCCACTACTGAAAACAAAGGAAGCCGGTAGTGTTCACTCTTCCGGTCCTGTTCATTTGGGGAAAGGCGGTGCTGCTGCAGATCTGCCTTGTGGGAGACTTGCCAGCACCGCGCCGCCTCGCAGGGACCCTCGAGCTGTTCCCCTGCACTTCAGACCCCCACCTGGCTGCCCACCCAAGGCCACAGAGCATCCCGCTGCCCCTCCCCGGGCCTGGCCAAGGTGCAGCCCCTGGAGTTCTGCAATCTTAACCGCTGAGCTTCCGCCCCTCGGGCGGCCCCGCCCCTGCCCCCTGCACCACCTTCCTGTGCCACCTTCCTCCCCACTGGCTGGCCACCATGGTGCCTTCGGGGACGCTGCCCAGGGCCTGCCAGGCCCTGCTCAGTCTCCTGCTGCTGGTCTGCTGTCTGCTGCCCCCAGGTGAGGTGGGGTGAGCTGGGGGTGGGGGATGGGTGGGGAACGGGGGGGCGGGGAGCAGAGAAAGCCAAGCTCCCCCACATCCGCTGGTCTGGCCACTGTGCACTCTTCCTGGAACTCAAACCTGACACAGGACTCCGCGTCCTTGGGAGAAAGTTGGGGCTCCTTCACTCAGCCCCCAGGGCTCCCCGTGGGCCAGATCCTGCTTGAAACGTGCATCCCCTCCCCTCCATGACTCTTCCTGCACTGTTGGCTCCTCAGCCTTTGCCTATGCTGGTCCCTCTGCCAGGAACACTGTTCCCTTTCACTTGGCAAACTCCTACTCACCCCTCAACACTGACTGTAGTTGCCCCCTCCTCCAGGAAGCCTTCCCTGATTCACCCCCTGCTTTAGGCTAGATTAGGGTCTCCCCTGGCCTCCCTTGGAGCTCTCTCCACCCCTGCTCAATTGTCTGTCCTCCCCACTGACTGGGAGCATCACGGGGCCAATTTGCACACTTGTGGTGCTCATCTTTATTTCCCAGAACAAGGAGGTACGGAATGGGTTGGGACAAGGACATAAGAACCACCAATAGACCCGCCCCCTGCCTCGCAGGTGCCCAGGGACAGTTCTCACTGTGGGTGGAGCCCCAGGGCCCAATTGTGTCCGCCGGTGGGTCCCTGCTGGTCAACTGTAGCACTGACTGCCCCCGTGCCGAGCCTATCACCTTGGAGACATCCCTCTCCAAGGAGCTGAAGGACCGGGGCCACAGCTGGGTGGCTTTCTGGCTGCACAATGTGACCGATGACAACCAGCTCCTGTGTGCTGCCTTCTGCAACGGCTCCCAGATGGCACGCTCCACCAACGTCACCGTGTACCGTGAGTGGACGGGCCTGGAGGCTGGACTGGCCGCGGGCGGTGGGGAGGGGGCGGACATGGGGAGGCCCAAGTTGGCGGGACTGGACCTCGGGCCCTGGACATGAGTGTGTGTGTGTGTGTTGAGAGAGGGAGAAAAGCTAACAGACAGAGAGACACATCTCAACCAATTGCCAGGGCAGCAGCTGTGAGATCAGTTGATTCGGGTCACAATAAGGATCTTCACGATATCATCTCGTGTCTTCTATTTATTCCTTTTATTTTTATGGTAGGTAATAAATTCAGGTGATACAAAATGCGAAAAGTATTTAAAAAAAAAAAAAAAAAAGTTTACCTCGTGTTGACTGCGGGTGGGCTGGGCCCTATCCTATATTTGCTCATTCAGTCTGTACAAAAGTCCCTGGAGTTAGGTGCCGTCCTTTAGCAGATGAGGAAACTGAGGTTCGGCGAGGTGGAGACACTGGCCGGGGTCCCCAGCCTGTGAGGGGAGAAGCTGGCAGTCTGGCTCCCAAGTCCCCAGCTCGTAACAGGGGGAGTCTTCCTCCCTCGATCATCCACCCCCGTTACCGGTTTTTCTTCTGGTACCTTCCGGAGTTTCTCTGCATTAAAGATAGAATAGAATATATCACACACAGTGACTACTGTTTCGTGGATGAGGGTAGTGTTTGTGTGTGTGAGTTTGCATCTGCCCCCGTGTCTATGTGCCTATGTGTCGGTGTTTGTGTACCTGTGTGTCCATGAACGTCCGCATCTGTGTGTGAGCGCACGCGTGTTGTGTATACGTTAACATGGGTCTGTCTGTGTGTCTGAGTGTGTGCCCGTGGCTGGGCTTCTGTGCGTTTATGTGTCTCTGGGTCTGTGCATGCAAATGTGAATGTCTGTGTTTGTGTGTTTTTGTGCAACTGTCAGTATCCCAGTATGTACCTGTGTTTGTGATCATATGTGTGTCTGCATGTGAGCATATGTACAAGCCTGTGTCTCTATGCTTGAATGCGTGTGTCTGTCTCTATACATGTCCTTGTATCCCTGTGCACATCTCTGTGTGAATAACGTTACCTCTGCATATGTGTATCTGTTTGTAAACTGACATATGCCACAAGTTCACCGCCAGCATTTCCCATCGCTGTCCCTGACGGGTGGTACCCAAGGTTCCAATGGTGGCTTCCTTGTTAAATATTCTAAAACTGTCAACATTAAGATGCTAAATAGTTTTTATATCAGCCAGTTCGTGGGCCTTTGAGTGACAGCTTGAATTGTCAAGGGTGAGAGTAAGATGCTCCCCAAGGGAGGCCTGGAGTCTCGTGGAACGTGTCTGCAAGGCGCAGGCAGCCACTGCTGGGAGGACACCCAGCTTGGGGGTGCCAAGCACCCCATGACTGTGCCTGAGCATCCTGAGAGGCCACCACCTGGTAGGTGGACTGTGAGGGCCTGGGGTGCCTGGGACTGACAAGAGAGAGCTAGGTCAAGGTCTGAAAGTGGCCAAGGCAGGGCTCTTGGGAGGAGAGGGCGAGGGAGCCCCTAGATATGACAGCAAGGAGGCAAGGGGATGCACGAGCTGAGTTTGGGGTCCCTGATTCTTACCTTGACTCTGCCACCTCCTGGCTGTGTCCTTGGGCAAGTCACCTCAGCTCTCCATGCCTCGGCTTCTTCATCCATCAAAGGGGAGAATAATTCAGCAGATTGTATGAGGTTGGAGGAAGGCCATGGAACCTCGAGAGACTAGGGAAAGCTCTCAAGAAGCAGCAGCTTTTATGACTATTAATATCACAAGAGGTCAGAAGTTAGTCCCCTTCCTTCCTGATTGTTTGTTTTTTTTTTCCTCTCCTTAACTGAGAGGTCCTTGGGAACAGAAAATCTGACTTCTATGTTAGTGCCTGGCAAGGTGTCTGAAAACTCAGGAAATAATAATGATGCTAATGGTGATAACAAACACAAATACATGTGCAGTTCTCAGCTCTCTATGTTTATAGGCTCCAAGTTCACAGTTCTGCAACGGGCCTCCCTCTGCCTTTTTGGCACTCCCTGGAGTAGCAGTTGCAGGGCTGCTGACAAGTGCCACACTTTCCCCCCACCCAGGGATCCCAGAGCGAGTGGAGCTGGCGCCCCTGCCCCCCTGGCAGCCCGTGGGTGAGAACGTCACCCTGCGCTGCCTGGTGGCAGGCGGCGCGCCCCGGGGCCACCTGTCCGTGGTGCTGCTCCGCGGGGAGGAGGAGCTGAGCCGGCAGCCAGCCGTGGGGGAACCCGCCGAGGTCACGGCCACTGTGCTGGCGCGCAGGGAGGACCACGGCGCCAAGTTCTCGTGCCGCGCGGAACTGGACCTGCGGCCCCGCGGGCTGGGGCTGTTCGAGAACAGCTCGGTCCCCAGGCAGCTCCAAACCTTCGGTGAGGAAAAGGACTGCAGATGGTGGGTGATGAGCGAAGCCAGAGTAGGGGCCACTCTGGAGAATGGGGTGTCCGGGATGGATGGCACGCTCTTGGCCACTGGGCAGGGTGGCCTAAGATTAGAGGCCCTTGGGAAGGTCATGGGGAGGGGGGTCCTGGGAAAAGGTGACCCAGGCCCCAAGGTATTCTAGGAAGAGAAGGTCTTCTTCCCTGGATGGGGTGAGGGGATGGGGATGGCGACACCTCCTCCCGCTCACGCCCACCCTTCTCCCCAGCCCTGCCCGTGACCCCTCCGCACCTCAGTGTCCCGCGGCTCTTGGAGGCGGGAACGTCCTGGGCCCTGAACTGCACCCTCGACGGGCTGTTCCCGGCCTCGGAGGCGCAGGTCCGCTTGACGCTGGGGGACCAGATGCTGCGTCCCACGGTCACGAGCCACGGAGACACGCTCAGAGCCACGGCCACGGCGCGCACTGATCAGGAGGGCGCCCAGGAGCTGGTCTGCAACGTGAGCCTGGGGGGCAAGAGCAGCAAGACCCGGAAGAACGTGACAGTCCACAGTAAGAGGGGGCGGGGCCGGCGAGGGGCGGGGCCTGAGCGAGCCGAGTAGTCTGGTTGGGGCGCCTCGAGCTGGGCGGGGACCAGGAGGACTCCGAGGGGGCGGGGCTTGAGCGGCCGAAAGGCGTGGCCCACACGTCGGGGGCGGGTGGTGGGCGGGGCTTTGCCGACTCCTGGGCCCCGCCCCCGCCTCCAGGTTTTCTGGGGCCCAACCTGACCCTGAGCGAGTCCAGCGTCCCCGAGGGGACCACGGTGACAGTGACCTGCGCGTCCGGGGCCCGAGCCCTGGTCACATTGGGACGGACTCCGGCCGCGGCCCCGGGGCAGCCCGTCCAGCTCCACCTAAACGCCACCGCGGACGACGACCGGCGCGCCTTCTTCTGCAACGCCACCCTCGAGGTGCACGGGGAGACCCTGAGCAGGAACGCGAGCGCCGAGCTGCGCGTCCTGTGTGAGTTGACCTTGAACCCCTCGCCCCCGCTCCTCCTGTCTCTCCCTTGGCCCCGTGATGCCTCCGCTGGGTTGGGGGCTTCTGATCTCCTGGTGGTCCCACAGATGGCCCCACGATTGACCGGGCCAAATGCCCCGAGCGCTTGAGGTGGAAGGAGAAGACCTATCAGGTCCTGCGGTGCCAGGCCCGGGGCAACCCGGCCCCCCAGTTGCGGTGTCTGCACCAACGCTCCAGCGCCGAGGTGCCCGTGGGGACCCAGTTCCGCGTCCTGTTAAACTACAGCGGCACCTATGACTGTTGGGCAAACAGCCCGCGAGGCATGGACTCCCTGGTCGTGGTGGTGGAAGTTCAGAGTGAGCCGAGGCGGGACCGCGGGTGTGGACGGGTCAGCCCGGGAGGGGCCAGGAAGCGGGTTCACCAATTGCTTCTCTGCACAGATCGCAACTCCCACTCCGCCCTCGTCGTCCTGGTGGTGCTGGCGGTCCTGGGCCTGGTGACTCTGGCAGCGGCCTCCATGTACATCTTCAAGTGGCAGAACCGGAGCGGCATCTACCGCGTGAAGCCAGGAAACACCTTTCTGCCCCTCACGTCTACACAGCCCGACCGGGAGGAGGGGGAGGAGCCCTCTTGAGCTGCAGGCTCCCGGGATTCTTGGCCAAGGACGACGGGCGCACGGGCTGTATTTCCGGGTTCCGCACCAATAAAGCCTTCTAACCCTGGAGTCTGTAGCGCACCCCATGCGTACCGGGGGACCCTCGAGCCGAGGACCCTCCAGCTCGAGCAGCCAGGCCAACTTGCGGCTGCGCGGCGGCGGGTAGCGGGGCGGGGCCTATGGCGCCCAGCCGCGGCTCCAACTTGGAGAGGCGGGCTGAGCTGCGGCCAATGAGCTGAGGGGGTCGGGAGGGAGGCGGGGCTTCTCTCGGCCAATCGGCGGGCGCGCCCTCCTTGCCGCTCTATGCCGCTCCGCCCCGGCTCGCTGGTCCCAGAAGGCGCCGGGCTTCCCAAGATGGCGGCCGACGTGTCCGTTACTCACCGGCCCCCGCTGAGCCCGGAGGCTGAGGCCGAGGTGGAGGCCGGCGAGGCCGCAGAGCGCCGGGTGCCCGAAGAAGAGCTGCCGCCGCTAGATCCAGAGGAGATCCGGAAGCGCCTGGAGCACACCGAACGCCAGTTCCGTAACCGCCGCAAGATACTGATTCGGGGCCTCCCGGGAGACGTGACCAACCAGGTATGGGGGGGGGTGCGGCGTGGAGCGTGGCGGAAAATACCACCGTGCGCGTGCGCGGGGGGGGAGCAGCCGGGCGACACGAGCGCTGGCGTGCGCGGGGGGCGGGGTGGAGGGAGAGACCAAGCGCGGGATCCATGAGGGGTCGGGAGAGACCAAGTGCGCGATGTGGGGGACGATGATGGAGGAAGAAACCAACAGGGCTGCAGGGGAGGCGTTGCTAGGGGCAACCACACGCTTGGGAGCGTCCAAGTCACTGAAGGGGGCGGGGAATGGAAGGGGCCGGCAGCCTTGGCCATTTCGGGGGATCGTGAATGGGCAGCTAGATGGGGACGAGTGGAAATAGGGACACCAGTTGCTACCTGCATGAATTGTGCTTTTCCCCACCCCCTGGTCCACTGGGTGGCGGGGCCCTCACACCCAGACGGTTCAGGGTTCGCTGGAGTATGCCCCGCCCCCATATCACGCGTTTCTGCCCTCCTCTGAGAGAAAGATCGGGAAGTTCTATCAGCCCCCGGAAGGGCTCCCTTCCCCAAAATCCCTTGTATTAACTTGGGAAAAATGGGGTGTCCTGCCACCAGCCCACAAACCTGCAGGAAAGGAGGGGTGGCCTGTGTTCTGTGGAGCACACTCCCCCCCCCCATCTTTTGGCCATTTGTGCCCTTAGGGCCTACATGGGACAGATTTTCCCAGTGATCTTTGGACCTGTGGGGAGATGGCATCTCGTCTACTCTGCCTCCCTGCTGCTGGGAAGCCCCAGGAGCGTGGGGAAGGCCAGGATGCAGGGACAGACCTGGGGCAGGTGCCACCAGGCATGGTCTGGCTTTTTCTGGGAACATGCTCAGCTGGGAACACGCTGTCTCTCCCTGGGTGTGCACGGTGTGTCTGGCACAAGCAGGCCCCAGTTTCCCGCCCCCGCAGCTGGCGGGTGAGAGGGCCGCTCCTGTCAGCAGGAGAGAATGGGGAGGCCTCACGCTGTGGGCTCATGAAGTACTTGGGCTCCCCATTCAGGTAGTGGGTGGCATTCCTGCTGCATCCCTGACATTTGGCATGTGCCTCTCCTTCTTGGGTCCTCTTGTTTCCTTGTTTACCAAATGGGTTTGTGAATACCTAACCCTTAGGGTTGTTGGAAACTCTTACAAAGCCAGGTTCAGATGGGTGAAATGACTCTCCTGGGGCACACAGCAGAGCTGGGATGAACTCAGACCAGACTGATTCTTAAGAGTGTGGTGTCATGGTTAGGGGTCTGCAGCCAGGCATATCAGCAGAACCCCCTTGGGCAAGTAACTGCACTGAGCCTCTGTTTCCTCACCGTTAAAATGGGGTGGCGGTTGGCCTGTTTCCATAGCTGGTCCTCATGACACACTAGGACAACAGTCGCCACCAGTGAGCATTTGGTAAGTGGCACTGGGTTGCTCCCTTCTGCCCCTGCTGACCCCCTGTCCTTTGGCTTCTGTCTCCATAGGAGGTGCACGACCTGCTCAGCGACTATGAGCTCAAGTACTGTTTTGTGGACAAATACAAAGGGACAGGTTTGTGGGGCCGCGGGTGGGCGAGGGGCAGGGGGCTCCAGGCCTGTTATTGCTCCCTCCCAGCTGGCGCCACAGGGTGCGCCAATCTGTCCCTTTTCCTTTCCTCCTCCAGGCTGCCCAGCCAGATACCTGGGCCTCGGGTTCCCCGTCTTCCCATCCCACTTCCCCCAGCCAGGCTGTCACCCAGGCCTGTTCCCTCTTCTCCAGTCCTTCCAGAATGGCATGCTGCCCCTCCATTCCTGTGGCCTCCACCCAGCCCCTGCCCCTTCCATCTCTGCCCAGATGGCAGCCTCCCTGTGAACTCTCTGTCTTTACAATTTCACCTCCTGCTTAACCTCTCACAGGCAGCCAGCTCCGATCCAATTGCAAATCAGATCAGACTTGATCCTAACCCAGAACATCCTCTCTCCTCAAAACCTGAGACTCCTCTCATCACTGCCTTGCGAGGCTGTGTCCCACCCTAGCCACCTCTGGTGGGCGGGTGCTCCTAAGGTTCCGGGCCCTTCCCTCTGTAACCCCTCCATCCGTGCCTCATGCGGGCAGGGTCAGTCAGTTCCCCACAGTGCACATGGTGCCCGAGTGGCCAGCTGTACAGAAACGGGGCCAGCCTTGTGAGCCTCAGTCCCTGCAGGGGAGATCTTGGAGGACATATGTGCCCCATGTGCTGCTGGGCGTTAGACTTCCCTGGGCCTTTGTTTCCCTTCTCTGGGTAGGAAGGAGCTGAGGACAGGTGTCCCTGGAGACCTTCTGGCTGAGAGGGAGGCTAGGGTTGTGGTTAAAAGATCTTGGGCCCTGGAGGCAGCCAGACCTGGAATCAACTTCTGGTCTCTCTTCACTCTGTGCCACCAGCAAGAGATTTCCCCTTTCTCAGCCTGAGTTTTCTCACCAGCAAATTGGGCATAAGCATAACCCCTACCTGCCTGACGACCAACCCCTTAAGATTTGTCTACCGGGCTGTGGGTGCCTGGCATGTAGTAGGCGCTTCATAAACCTTGGAAGGGTCAGCAAGTCAGAAATCTTTACTTAGCACCCTGTTGGTGCCATGTGTCCGGTGTCCAGAGGTGAGGAGCCTTTACGCTCATACAGCTTTTTCACAACTATTTATTGGGCACCTACTGTGTGCTAGGCTCTGGGAACACAGCTGTGAATCAGACAGTCTGTTCTGGAAGGGGGAGGTTTTTTCCAACAACAGCAAACATGAAGGGGACCAAAAGCTACCTGCCACCGTGTGAGCACAGAGCTGGGATTGGAAGGCATTAGGAGCAGTCAGGGTTGGCTTTCTGGGGGGAAGAGGTGTTGGCAGTCAGGTCTGAAGGGTGGGGAGGGGTCAACTAGGTAAAGGATGGGGATCAGTGCCCCCCCACTCAGGGAGCAGTGGCACCGAGGCCCGAGGTGGGAGCGTGCCTGGGGCCACGAAATGAAGGCAGCAGTGAGAGATGGGAGGGGAGGTCCACGGGGCCACACAGGGGCCACTGGACCTGCAAAGAGAAGCCCCTGGATGCCATCCGATCACTGCCTTGGAAAGCTCCCTGTGACTTGGGAGGGCCAAGGGCAGCAGGGCCGAGGCTGACACAGGAGCTCAGGCACCAGGGGCCTGAAAGACAGGGTGGGGGGGAGCAGGGTGGGGCCCCGGCCCTACTTGAGTGGGCCACACTCTGCTCTGTGCCTGTGTCCTACCTGGCACAGCAGTGGCTGTGAGAAGTGAAAGTCCTAGCAGCAGGCGCTGTCTCAGGAAGGGAGTGGGGCCACTCTTACTCCATTCAGCAGATGAGGAAACTGAGCCCAAGACCAACCCCACACTTACCCACTACCCTTTATCACCCGAGTCACACAGGCAGCGCTTGGGACAGAGCAGGCGCGTAGTAGGTGTTTAGTTTCTGGGGCTGCTCAAGCAAATACCACGAACTGGGTCGAGTTAAAGAATGGGAGTTTATTCGCTCCTGGTGGTGAGGCTAAAAGAAAATCCGAATCAAGGCGTCATCAAGGTGATGCTTTCTCTCCATAGACTGATGTTCTGGGGCTGGCTGCTCGTGACCCTTGGTTCTGAGCTTGTCACGTGGCAAGGCACACGATGGCGTCTCTGGGTCACTCCCTTCTCTTCCGGGGCTTCCACTGACGTTCAGCTTCTGGCTGCTCCCTCTGGCTTCTTCTGTCTCTGTGAATTTCACTCGACTTCTAAAGGTCTTTAGTAATAGAACTAAGACCCATCCTGACTGAGGTGGGCCACACCTTAACTGAAGTCACCTTATCTAAAGGTCCTCTTTATCACGGGTTCACGCCCATAGGCGTGGATTAGGTTTAAGAACCTGTTTTCTGGGGTACACACCACTCCAAACCAGCACAGTAGGTGAGCACCGCCTAGGCCTGGGGCCCAGGAAGTCTCTCCCTGCTGCTCCTTAAATCCACTGGCGTCACATCTAGTTTAGAGGGATGTGGCGCCTGCGGTCGGCCCCACAGTGGAGGGGCCAGCCCTCGGGCTGAGCCCACGCCTTCCCCTCCCATGCAGCCTTCGTGACCCTACTGAACGGGGAGCAAGCCGAGGCAGCTATTGGCGCCTTCCACCAGAGCCACCTGCGGGAGCGCGAGCTGTCGGTGCAGCTGCAGCCCACGGACGCGCTGCTCTGCGTGGCCAACCTGCCGCCCAGCCTCACGCAGCAGCAGTTCGAGGAGCTGGTGCGGCCCTTTGGCAGCCTAGAGCGCTGCTTCCTGGTGTACAGCGAGCACACGGGCCACTCCAAGGGCTACGGCTTCGCCGAGTACATGAAGAAGGACTCGGCCGCCCGCGCCAAGTCGGACCTGCTGGGCAAGCCGCTGGGCCCGCGCACCCTCTACGTGCACTGGACCGACGCCGGGCAGCTGACGCCTGCCCTGCTGCACTCCCGCTGCCTCTGTGTCGATCGCCTGCCACCCGGCTTCAGCGACACAGATGCCCTGCGCCAGGCACTGTCAGCCATCCACACCCCCACCTTCTGCCAGGTGAGCCCTGTGCTGCGCAGTCACTCGCCTTCCCTGGTCTTCTAGTTCCCTTTTCGGTAAAGCCACGCAGACACAACTTTGAAACGGGTCCTTGCTGAGAGAGACCGCGTGGTGTAGGGGATGACCCAAGCCCAGATACGAGCCAGGCGGCTGGGGTCAAATTGCTCCGTGACCTCCGGTGACGTGCAGGCCTCGGTCTACCCCTGTCAATTGCGGGCCAGGCCGCCTTTGTAATTCCCGTTCACTCACAAGCACCTACCAGGTCCCAGCCCCGGGCCTGGTAGAAGCTGCTTAAAGTCGGGCCTGGGAGTCACAGGCAGACCTCGGCCTCTGCCCAGCCCTGCTCTGTGAGCTGGGGCAAGCAAGCCAATCCGTGGAGTTTCAGTCCTCCCACGCTGCCCTGGCAAAACTGTCCCCCACACATTCGAGTTGTGTTCGTCGGGCACTTCTGGGTGTGTGCCCTGCCCCATGACAGACCCAGCTCTCCAGGAGTCCCTGGCTGGTCTTGCCTGGATTCTCGTAGCAGACGCACCACAGCACTCCACGTGCTAGCTGCAGCTCTGGGCACGGTCACTGGCCTCATTTCCTCCTCAGAACAACCCAGAGAGCAGGGATTATCCCCATTCTCCAGGTGGGGACAGTGAGGCACAGAGGGATCACATGGGCAGGGATGGGAACACTGCCATGTGCAGGGGCCCGGGGCTTGGGCCTGGCTCTGTGGCCTTAGCTGGGGGCCCGGGAGTGGGACATCCAGAGGAGCCCCTCTCTTGCCTCGCTCGTCATGCATTTGCTCTGCTGCCGGTTATCATGCACCTCCAGGGTGCCAGCCCCCAGGTGGGGCTGGGGACACCAGAGGAGTTTGCTCAGCAGCCGTGTCCTTTCATGTGCATGTGGAGGTCGGGGGTGTCTGGTTCACCACCGACTCACGAGTTCCTCTGTGAGCCTCAGTTTCCCCATCTCTCAGTGGAGCTAGCGGCACTTGGTTATTGGGTTGTTGTGAACCGCTGCTCATTGGTTCCTTCACTTCAGTGCTCCCTAGACATTCATTGAGCACCTACTGGATACCCGGCATTGGGCCGACTGCCTCCACAGAGCTCACGATCCTTAGGTGTCCTGGTTGAATGGAGGGCGGATGTGGGAGGCTGGTGGACCACAGCTGCAGGCCCTGTGTAGGGGCCTTGGACCCCTCCGCGTCTCTGTCTTTCTGGACGGCGGGCCTGATTGTGAGATCAGCGGTCCCTACTCAAGGCTGGCCAGCGGGTAGCACGTCCCTGCCTGGGCACCTGGTGGTGCCAGTCCCAGGCCCAACAGCTTCCCCTGACACCACGGACGGCGAGGGCCACCTCCACTGCTGCGTCCATGGCCCGGGCCCTTCCATGCCCCAGCAGCACACACAGGCTGCTCCCTGCGAGGCGGTTACAGGTGCTGGCCCCATTTTGCAGACAAGGAAACTGAGGGACAGAAGTGCACATGCACAGGCCTGCCCGGGTTGGCCTGCCAGCAGGAGGCTGATCCCGGGTCCACCTGCCACCGCCCCCCAACCTAGCTGAGGTCATTGTCTGTGGGTGGAGCATGCATTTCCTACATGAGCAAAATGAGAGCTCCAGGAAAATCCCATAGAAACCCTTTCTGGTGCGCTTTGCAGTTTACAGACAGGAAAATCCTCAGCTTTTTAACGGCCTTGATTGATGAAAAAGCTTAAAAATACTTAAACACCATAGAAACCTATAAAACAGGTACCACGGGACCTCTGGTGTCATTAAAATGCCTTTTCCACTTTATTTCTCTGAGTGGGCAATCTGCTCTCGTTTCAAAGTCCACCATGCGGCTGGCCCAGGCTCCCCACCTCCCAGCAGGCCCTGCTCCCACCAGTTGCCACCAGTTGCATCTCTTTCCAGAGAGATCTTATGATGCATTGATGTGTTTCCCCTTTACTTAACCCAAACTTTGCTGCGCCCAGTTTTGTTTTGTTTTTTCTACTGGGTTGGTTGTGGGGAATCTTTCTGTGTGTGCACATAAAGCTTCACATTCCTTTTTGGGCTGCGCAGCCTTCGGTCTTACGGATGCTGTGCTAGTCCCCTAGGGGTGGACATTGCTTTGGTCCCAGTCCACACCCCAGTGTCCACGCATCCCTCAGGCCCCGCATGGGATGGCCCCCCTGCCCCCCATGAGAGCCTGGGCTCCGGCATCAACACGGCCTTGTCTGATCCCAGCTCTAGCTCCGTGGCCTGGGCAAGGAACTGGGCCTCTCTGAGGCCCAGTTTCCTCAACTGCAAAGTGGGGGTGCTGGTGACTGTGCTTTGCTCCCCACCATGCGAGTAAGGATGCGTCTCCATCTCTGTGCTGTGGCCTGCTTGAGGTTCCCAGTCCCTCCTCATGGACATGGGCCCAAAGGCGCCGGCCCATGCCAGGTGGGCCCCAGCTCTGTCCCGCCCTGGCCGGGTGACCTGGGGCCTGCGTGCTAGCCTCTGTGCCTCGGTTGCCTCCCCTGGGAAGCGGGTTGGCTGCAGCCTCCTGGGGTCACTGAAGAGCTTAGATGAGCTGATGTGGAGCAGGACCTTGAGAACGTGCCTGGTGCAGACCCTGCCGTTTCCAGGGTGGGGGGGACACCGTCTCCATTGGGATCTGCACCCCAAGCTCCGTTCTCATGTCACATGAGGGCCATCAAGACTCGGACTGGTCACTGCCACCCACGCATTCATGTCTGCCTCCCCCCACAGCTGGCGTACGGCCAGGACGGACAACTGAAGGGCTTCGCCGTGCTGGAGTATGAGACGGCCGAGATGGCTGAGGAGGCGCAGCAGCGGGCCGACGGCCTGGCTCTAGGGGGCAGCCACCTGCGCGTCTCCTTCTGCGCCCCAGGACCCCCCGGCCGCAGCATGCTGGCCGCACTCATTGCCGCCCAGGCCACAGTGAGCATTGCGGGGGCGAGGGTGCCCCAGGGCAGGTAGCAGGTGGGCCACGCCCTTCTCCCTTGGGAAATCAGAGCGCCCTGATGGACACCAGCTGGGAACTGGAGGCCAGCCTGGGACGCCCCTGCAGAAGCATGGTTGGCCCCAGCGGTGGGGGCGGGGTGGGCTCTGAGCGGCCTCCACTGCCCTCCCAGGCCCTCAACCGAGGCAAGGGGCTGCTGCCGGAGCCCAGCATCCTGCAGCTGCTCAACAATCTGGGACCGTCCGCCTCCCTCCAGCTGTTGCTCAACCCCCTGCTCCATGGCGGCACAGGGGGCAAGCAAGGTAAGGCGATGGGTGTGGGGCAGGGGGCAGGTGGAGCTCAGGGTGAGAGCGGGGCAGGCACTCCCAAGATAGCCTGTGTTCATCTAAGCTCTGGGTGGTGGGAGCCCTGTGAGAGGGGCTGGAGGTGTGAGCAGAAGTGCCTGTGGAGAGGGAAGCGGGTGTGGCTCAGTGGATAGAGCCCCCCGTTTACCATGTGGGAGGCCCGGGTTCGCGTCCAGAGGCCTCCTTGTGAGGGCACGCCGGCCTGAGCCTGAGCGGTGCGGTGGGCTGATGCAGCAACCTCACGGCAGGAAGCGGGTGTGGCGCAATGGATAGAGCACCCGTTTACCATATGAGAGGCCCGGGGTTCGCTTCCCAGGGCCTCCTTGTGAGGGCAGGCCAGCTCGCACGGCCCGGTGGGCTGATGCGGCAAGACCTCACAGCAAGGGGGAGATAAGCAGACACGGAGAAGACACGCAGCGAATGGACACAGCAGCACAAGCAGCAAGGGGGGGATAAATAAATAAAAAATAAAGAAGTGCCTGTGGAGGAGAGGGCTGGTGCCAGCAGGGCCCTGGACCCCTCCAGGGGAGCAGAGCAGCCTGCAGCAAGGTAGGATGGGGGACGGGTGCCACGCACCCTCAGGCCCATCCCTGGTCCTCCCAGAGCCTCAGTTTCCTGCTCTGTCAGCAGGTTTGGGACTGTGCGTACTTTGGGGAGGTCCCTCCCATCCAGGACCACCAACCATTGCTCTTTGTCTCCCTGCAGGTCTCCTGGGAGCCCCCCCAGCCATGCCGCTGCTCAGTGGGCCGGCCCTGTCCACGGCATTGCTGCAGCTCGCCCTGCAGAGCCAGAACCCGAAGGTAACGGCACCTACAGACTGCCAGGCTCCTCACCCAGAGTGCCCCACCCATCCCCTGCATCCCCCGTTTTCCCTTTGAACACTGCTCACAGCTGGTGGTGGTCCGTGCCTGTGGGATTGTTTGCTGTCTGGCTGCGTCCCTGGTGCCCGGTCTGGGAAGTGACTTTGGCCATGGGCCTGCTTTGGCCCAAGCCACCCCAGCAGCCTGGGACTCGGGTGAGGCCGAGTCTCCCCCGCACTCCCTCGTGGCGGGGTTTGCCTTCCCCGCCCCTCTGGAGAGGGCACCTGGCCTTGACTGCTGGGGGCAGGCACAGGGCACCCAGACACACCCAGTTACAGCCAGAAACTGGGTGGGGGCCAGGAGGGTAAACACATGGCTCTCTGATCTTTCCTGCGGAACGGAGCCGGGTGGAAAGTCCAGACCCGCGAGGAAGTAGGCTTGCCTCTTACCTCCGCCCCCACACGCACATATGCATGTGCACCACCTTGTCTGGTTCACCAGGACAAAGGCAGTGGCGTGGGTGTGTCTGGCGGTAACTGCCAAGGATATGAGGTCCTGTGTCGGGGCCTTGGGAGGCCCAGCATGTCTGAAGCTGGGTGCCTGGGTGGTGGACACTCTGCCTCCATGATGGTGGGTGTGGGGTGGCAGCGGACAGCGTGTGCCCAGGAACGAGTGGCAGTGTGCAGTGAGCAGCAGTGTGGGGACAGCGGTCAACACCCTGTGCATGTGTGCTCCCTGCTCCCTCTGGCTCCCCAGCACCCAGGAAGGGGCCTGGCCTGCAGTCAGCCCTCAGTGCCCGGGGCTGGGTGGATGGACGATGGGTGGGGTGTTGTGGATGCTGGCGTGGAGTCTGGGCGTGCTGGGCATGTCAGCCCCGAGGCCCTGGGTGACCCCTGACCCCGGCTGCCTGTGTTCTGTCCCTAGAAGCCTGGAATCCTGGGTGACTCTCCCCTGGGTGCCCTCCAGCCCGGAGCCCAATCGGCCAATCCCCTCCTCGGGGAGCTGCCTGCAGGTAACACAGATCCTCTCCTGGCCCCACCCCCGCCTCCTTCCCAGGCTTGTCTCCTCTCTGGGAGTGGAAGTCACCAGCCCTGTGGCCCCAGACCAGAGACCTTGCCTTTGGGCCTCAGGGTCCTTGCCTGTCAGCGGGTGCCCATCTCCCCGAGCAAGCGTGCAGGGAGCTGATGCACATTGAGGACTTTGTGGTTGCCCTTCGGCCACGGGCCCCAGTCCAGGCGGGGGCCCCAGTGCAGGTGGAGGCCCCAGGGCCCTGGGAAGAGGGTCCTGCTTAGCTGGGTCACCATACCCTCCTTCTCTCTGTAGGGGGAAGCTTGCCCCCCGAGCTGCCACCCCGGCGAGGAAAGCCACCACCACTGCTGCCACCACTGCTCGGCCCCTCTGGGGCTGATCGAGAAGCCATGAGCCTGGGCCCCCCAGCATCCCAGCTCACCCCACCCCCTGCCCCCACTGGGCTCCGAGGCACGGGCCTCAGAGGCCTCCAGAAAGACAGTGGACCTCTGCCGACACCCCCTGGGGTAAGGCCCAGCATCGCCCCAGCCCTCTACTACCCTGTACAGTCCCCTCTGCCAGCGGCCCTTGCCAATCCAGCCTTCCTGCCGCAGGTCTCACTGCTGGGAGAGCCCCCCAAGGATTTTCGGATCCCCCTGAACCCCTACCTGAACCTTCACAGTCTGCTCCCGGCCAGCAACCTGGCGGGTAAGGAGGCCCGGGGCTGGGGCAGCTCCGGGAGGAGCCGCCGCCCAGCTGAGGGCCCCCTGCCTGCCCCGCCAGCCCCTGGAGGCGGCGGCGGTGGTGGCGGGGGCAGTAGCAAAGCCTTCCAGCTCAAGTCCCACCTGCTCAGCCCTGTCACCAGTGCCCGCCTCCCCCCTGAGCCAGGGCTGCCTGACAGCTATGGCTTCGACTACCCCCCGGTGAGTACCTGGTCGTCCCTGAAAGCAGTTGATCCTCCAAAGTGCTACTTCACCAGGGCAAGTGCTGGGGAGACAGCAGGGAGCATGCAGGTCACAGTCCTTACCTTTAATCTCCTGTTTTTCCAAGGAGACCACTCTAGATCCTGTCTTCTCTGTCTACAAGACTTGGGGAATCCTCACTCTGCATTTGTTTTTCTTTCTCTCCCAAAAAGCTTCAGGCTTTGTTTCTTTTTCTCCCTAAACACAGGGCTCAACATCCTGTCAGTCTCTTCCCCACTTTGATTCTTGGTTCTCGCCCAGGAGAGCTGTCACTGGGGCCCAGGCACAGCACACTTCCCATCTCGTTCTTGCTGCCCTGCTCTTCTGCAGCCCCTGCAGGCCTAGCTTGCCCTCTCTTGGACCTATAGAGGAGGGGACAAATATCCGCAATAACAGCTGTGTCATGGGATTCAGCCAAGGGTGAGGTTGGTATAGGCCCCAACCCAACATGATTCTCCTACTTTCCTTCAGGATGTGGGACCTCGGCGGCTCTTTTCCCACCCACGGGAGCCAGCCCTAGGCCCTCATGGACCCAGCCGACACAAGGTAAGAGCTGCCTCGTCCACCCCACCTCCTGGAGGTATCAGTTAGCTTTCGCTGCATAACAAACCATCCCAAGCACGTAGTGGCTTCACGCAAACTTCTGGTTATTTCTTATCATTCTGCTGGTTCGTGGATGGCCCCGTGCCATCACCTGGCAGCTCAGCTCAGGCCTGCGGATCTGGTGGTTGGTGGGCTGATGAAGGGAGCCCCGGCTGGGATGGTTTATTTCGGTGCCACGGAGCTCATTCCTTGACATGGTGGTCCAGGCTTCCCTGGAGGAAGAGGGGTGGGCAGGCCCCAGCATGCAAGCTCCCTTCAGGCCTCTGCTTGCAGCATCTCGCTACCATCCCACTGTCCAAAACCAGTCACCTGGCAAAGTCCAGGGTCAGGAGGGGCAGGGTCTTTGCGAGAGCACCGCTACGGGGTGTCGTGATTTCTCAGGGGCCATTGCCCCAACAGTCTCCCACACTCAGCTTGCCCCCTCTCTGCAGATGTCCCCCCCACCCAGTGGCTTCAGCGACCGGAGTGGTGGGGGCGGCGGGGGACCCCTCTCTCACTTCTATTCGGGCTCCCCAACTTCCTACTTCACCAGTGGCCTGCAGGCCGGTCTCAAGCAGAGTCACCTCAGCAAGGTGAGGAGCCTCCCCGGCCCAGGGATGGTCCCCAGGGACAGGTGGGATGGGGGGCTGGTCAGTCTTGCCCAGGGCAGAGCCGAGGCCAGCTGTCCTCGCCTGACACCTGTGTCGAGCACCTAAGCACAGCCCAGCCTTCCGGGCTTCTCTCCACCCCCAGCAGCCCCAGGGGGGTGGTCTGAGCCCTAGGTGACAGATGAGGAAACTGAGGCGCAGAGAGATGGAGTATTCTGCCCCAGGTCCAATAGCTAGCCAGTGGTGGAGGCAAGTTTTGAACCAGAAACCTCTCACCTTGGTTCTGGAGAGTGACCTAGCCCCTCTTTCCATTTCTCCCAGGCGGTCGGCTCCTCCCCACTGGGCCCCGGAGAAGGGCTCCTGGGCCTTGGCCCTGGGCCCAACGGCCACAGCCACCTCCTGAAGGTAATGGGCATTGGGCGGGGACACGCAGGGCAGGGGCTGGGGCCCCTCGGGCGGCCCCTGACCTGCCACCCCCTGCCCTCTGTCTCCAGACCCCACTGGGCGGCCAGAAACGCAGCTTTGCCCACCTGCTGCCCTCGCCCGAGCCCAGCCCCGAAGGCAGCTACGTGGGCCAGCACTCCCAGGGCCTGGGCGGCCACTATGCGGACTCCTACCTGAAGCGGAAGAGGATTTTCTGAGGGCCCGGCGCCAGAGATGCCCAAGGGCCTGCACTGAATCGCTTTTGGGTTTCCTAGTGTTCTGGGTCTCCCTCCCCACTCCAAACCCCGGGAATAGAAAAATCTCTGAAAGACTTTTTCTGACCCACCAGCCAGAGTCCCAGGAGGCCGAGGAGTGGGGGGGAGGCTGGGGGCCACTCTGCACCTCTGGCCTGTTGCTGGAGTGCCACCCTGCAGCCTTAAGAGAGAGGGGGGGCCCTCCAGCCTGCTCTCTCCCCTCCGCCCACCTCCTGCCCTCCACCTGAGTCGCCTCTGGGAGTTCTCTCCTCTGCATCGTTGCTCCTGGATCTTGGCCTTTCGAGTGCCTTGGAGGTCTCCCTGACTTCCCGTGAGGATCAGAGACCGCCCCCACCCCCACTTTTTTTTTTTAAACTTTGACAGTTGACTTCTGTTTTCTTTTCTAATTTTTATTATTTTTTTTTTTAAACCACCTAGGACGATTCCTTCAAGGCCCAGCATGCCTGGGCCTCCATTCCACTCTTCAGTTTGAGATGGCTCAGCCCTCTTTTCTTTGCCCCCATCTGCAGCAGGCATGGCTGTCTCTGCCCTTGCCTGCCCAATCCCGCCTGCACCCAGTCCCAGGTCCCCACCTCCCAGCCCCAGTCCCCTTGCCTTCTGATGCCTTAAAGCCCAGCCCCAGGCCCCGGGCCAGAGCCTCTCAGATGCCAAGCTCTGGAAGCTTGACTCAGGACCAAACAGCTCTGACCTGGGGTTGGGCCCCTCCTCCCAGGGTCCCTACCCTGGGGACAGCAGGTGGTCAAAGCCTTGGCCAGCCCACTGCCCCATTCCTCCCACCCAGGCCTTGGTGCAGAGATGGGCTTTCTCTGCCAGCTCAAAGCAGTCCCCTGCTGTCCAAAGGAGTGGAATACTGTGCCCACCTCACTGAGCCTCTGTGTCCACCCCCAGTTTGAAGATGAACTCTTCACCATCCCAGCCAGGCCCCCTGGAGCTGACTTCCCTTTGGCCCGGTGCCCCACACCAAATCCCTGCTGAGAAACTCTGCCCCTGCCCACCAGCAGGATCTGTCGGCCAGAGGTGACCCCTGGGGCCACCAGCTGCCTCCCCCCACTAGCCACCCTCATCCACTCCAGGGGGACGTCCCGCCCCCACTCTTCCCCTGCAGACCTTTGCTGAATTAAAGTTTGTAAGTAAATGGTTTTAAAGAAAGCAGAGCTGGCTGGTTCTTGGGATAGACAGTGGGCCAGGGTGGGAGGTCTGGGGCGGGGGGTGGGGGGCGGGCCCTGCCCGGCGCCCTCCTGCTGTGGCTCTCAGGCAGCCCCGCCGGACGCCGGCGCACCCACACCCACGCTTGCGTTGGCGCTAATCCTGGGTTTCTTACGGGGCTTTCGCTCACGTGGGCGGCAGGGCGCATGCCCAGTCGCCGGGCCACGTGACGCCTATGATGGCTGCCTCCGGGGCCCGGGGCGGCGTGAGTGCTGGAGTCCTGCTGCGGGCAGCCCGGGGCGCCTGGTGGAGCAGACCCGGTAGCTGTTCGGGATCCCGGGAGGCGGCGGCGCCGGCGACAGCCAGGAAATTCCGGGCGACAGGTACCCGGGGCGCGCCCGGGCGGGCAGCGTTAACCCGTCGGATGCCGGCAGGCTGCGGTGCAGCCGCTCATCCAACCGTGTTTTCCAGGCTCGCGCCCGGCTGGGGAAGAGGAAGCCAGTGGCCCCGAACGCCCTGGGGACGTGTGAGTGCGGGGACCAGTCGCCCCCATTTCATCCCGCGAGTTTTCCTCCCGTCCCCACCTTGCCCCGGCAGCCTTATCCCCTTCTGCCTCGTCCTATTCCCTTGTCTGTCCAGCCCCAACCCCGACTCCACAACCCTAGATTCCACCCGGCCCCGAGGCCCGCCTCCCAGTTCGGTATCGGGCACCCCATCTGTCTCCAGGGTGAACGTGGTATTCGTAGACCGGTCAGGGCGGCGGATCCCGGTGAGCGGCAGAGTCGGGGATAATGTACTCCATCTGGCCCAGCGCCACGGCGTGGACCTGGAAGGTGGGAGCCGGGCACCGGGAATTGGCGAGGCTCGTATTCTCTTTTTTTTTTTTT
>JAQZBX010044649.1:0-21298 GCA_029593785.1 Cabassous unicinctus
CCACATGGAAGTTCCCAGGTTGGGTTCCCAGTGGCTCCTGAAAAAAGCAAAAACAAACAACAAGCAAAACAAATGAAAAAAACCAACTCAGGGAAGCTGATGTAAATTAAATGAATGAATTGTCTCATTCATTTGTTAGCTAAATGAGTCTTTTTAAAAAATCTGCAAGTTTAAATATTTGTTTTCAAATACAATTTCATCCATTTTCCACATCCTGTTTTAATATTAAATTATTTTAAAATTTTCAAGCACATATTAATTTTGGGATTTTTTAATCCAAAAATGTTATAGTGAGAAGTATAAATCTGAGTACTAGGTCTATATTTTCTACAATATGCCTAAAATATCTTTCTTTAATGGTTGCAATTATGAAATGTGAGTAAACACATTCACATCACAAGATTGTATTTAATTTAAAGAAGCAGGTTTTAAAATTATGTAAATTTAAAATGTTTCCATAGTATAGTCCATGGTACATTGTAAGAGACAGAGAAAGATGTGGAAAGAAAGTTTTGGGGTAGAGAGAAAGAGAATTAGGGACTTTTTAAAAACAGAAATGTATATTTTGTTCTGCCCAAACAATATAGTTTTACATAATTATATTATTAATTGATACTTTATAAGTTTTTTAAATTAATACAGACACTCAAACTAAATTAGAAATTATTATGAGTCTTTTTGTGTTTTTGTGAAACAATGTATATTGTCTCAATTTATACAGAAATTGGAATTTAGCTTAATTATATATTTTTACTCTAGAATTCTCTATCAAATCAGCATATTTTTCTAACTGCATAATTATGAAGCTGTTTATTCCATGTATTAGAATAATCTCTCACCTAGATCTGTGACAGTCTTTCTGGGAAATAAGGACAGGCTGTTTTCTTCTCAGTCCAGTAATTTTAAGATGATTTGCACAATATTTTCTTGACATTTGAACATCTCAATATGACAAAACCTTAGTGTATTTCATTTTATTGACATAAATCATTTGTAGGTCAATGAATGCAACTTGGCTTGCATTCAAATGCAAATGCTTTACCTCTTTAAACGCTGGAGAAGACAATGACTTAAAAATTGTTCAAACACCTTGATCTGTGACACAGTGAAGGAAATACAAAAGTTACCTTGCTGACACGGAGCTCCTAAGTATGGATCCTGGATTTAGCATTCAATCACTAAAGTTTGCAGTTAATATATAGGTGCCTCTTTAACATTTTCTTTTTTGCCTTGCACTTATTTTTTCATATCAATAAATTGCCAATTTTGGCCCTTGCAGCTTGTTGTACCATTATTTTTGTTATTCAAATTTTACTTAATGACAATATATCATGTTTCTCTTTTCATATACTCATTATTCTTGTGAAGTCCTTGGATGGATTTTAGAAACATACTTTGTAAAAAGAAAGCATGACTGTTTCATATATATCTTATATTTGTTTATGTAGTCTCTAAAATGACAGTGAAATAAATATCATCCAATGATTAATAATAAAATTGTTTATACAAACTATTACTGAAAGAATTAAATCATGAAAGTTACCACAAGTTGTATTTGATTTCTGGCATTCTCTCTTATGCCATCAGACCGTTTCTCATTCAGTGAAGTGTGAAAAAACAAAGATAAGGATATAATTGAGTGGGCTCTATTTTCACAGGATATTGTCTTGAGGACCTATATACATAGATGAAATGTCAGGGTTTCCATCTGATTTGGATACATACAGGATTCAGTTGAAGAATGTAACTGAGGTCCCTATGCTTACATTGATGGGCTTCATGGGTGATTTTAATTTTTAATTTTCAATTTTTATTTTTAAAGAAGATTTAGATTACATGAATGTTACCTAAAAAATATAGGGGATTCCCATATGCCTCACCCACACCTCCTCCCACATTTTCCCACATTAACATCATCCTTCATTAGTGTGGTACATTTATTAAAGTTGATAAACACATTTTGAAAAATTGCTACTAACAGTGTAATATAGTTTACATAATCATTTACACTCTGTCCCACACAATTTGGGGGATTATGACAAAATACATACGGCCTGTACCCACTATTTCAATGTCATTCAGGACAACACCAATGTCCTGAAAATGCCCCCATATTACACCTATTCTTCCCTCTCTCTACCCTCAGAACCTCTGGTGGACACTGCCTTTTTTACCAATGATAAAATTTCTTCCATTAGTTGAATAATGTCTACTTTAGTCCATTGTTCATTTGCTAATCTTGAGGATTTGGGGATAATGATGCCCACTCTGTTTGTAATTGAGAGGGGCTTAGGTCTCATGGGGAAGATGGATAGAACTATCTTGTTTGCAGTTGCAGGCACACTCTGTTCCTTGAGATGGGCATTGTCCATCATGATCTCCTTATTACCTGTCTGTGTGTGTCTAATGAACTGGATAGTAGGTTTTACAACTACTGTTGATATTAAGGACTTGACTGACACACAAACAGACCAAAGATTTAAGTCTCTGGGATATATATTTTAAAAGTATAGTGCTAATTATAGATTCAAATAAGA
The DNA here is from genome assembly GCA_029593785.1 of Cabassous unicinctus. NCBI lineage: Eukaryota > Metazoa > Chordata > Mammalia > Cingulata > Chlamyphoridae > Cabassous > Cabassous unicinctus. The sequence goes on from JAQZBX010044649.1 coordinate 2,538, forward strand.
GGGGCAGAAGAACCATGTGTAGGGAAATTACAAATAAAATAAAGTCTAACTCTGTCACAATGGGGAACAGAAATTCCAGAGTAAGCCCACTGACAGGGTGCCAGATTTCTGAGCTTGACTGTCTAGCTTAGAGTGTCTGAATGTCTCTAGAGCTCTCAAGAGACCTGCTGTTTGAGACACTGTTTACTGTTGCAGTCAATGAGATCCTGCTGAGACATGCATAAGGGTAACTTCTGGAATGACCTTCCAACTCACTTTAAAATCTCTTAGCCATAAAAAAAAGTCAGTTGAATTTAGTATTTCCCCCTTTTGGTCAAGATCTTTTTCCAGAGGCATTGTTAGTTGGTGCTTGGTAGTAATCCCTTGGTGCCAGGGAGGCTCATTCCTGGGTATCATGTCCTATGCAGCAGGGAAGATAGTGTATATACTGAGTTTGGCTTAGAGAGAGGCCACATTAAGCAACATGGAGGCTTTCAGGAGGTAACTGTAGACTACATATAATACCAAGCTACTTTTCAATTTCAGAAGAAAAGTTTCATAAGTACAATAGCAACTTATCTCCTTACACTGGTAGGAAACTTGGGAGAGATTCTCTCAGTCCTTGGGATTTCCCAGCTCCACAATCCCATGTACCATTTCCTGAGTGTATTGTCATTCTTGGACATGTGTTATTCTTCAATTGTCATGTCCAAAATGTTAGTCAATTTCCTGGTAGAGAATCAATTCATTTCATTTTTTGGATGTGCAACACAGATATTCCTTTTTACCTTTGGGACTACAGAGTTTTTCTTGGCTGCATTGCTTATGGACGCTATGTAGCAATCTACAATCCACTCCTATTTTTTAGTTAACAGATCACCGCAAGTCTATATGCCACTTATCATTGCTCTCTATGTTAATGGTATTATGCATGCTACATTACAAATAGTGGTCACTTTTAACCTTTCTGTGCATCCAATGAAATTAGATATATGTTTTGCATCATCTCTCTAACTCTTGCTATTTCTTGTTCTGACACTCACATCAACTAACCTTTACTTTGTGGACTTTATTGAAATTGCACTTATACTAATTTTCTTGATCTCCTTCGATTTCATTTTCTTGGTCATTCTGAAGATGCATCCAGCTGAAAGTGGGTGGAAAGCCTTTCCTAATTTTGGCACTCATGTAACTGGCTTGACAATTTATCAAGGTATAATCCTGTTTATGTATGTGAGGCCAAGTTCCAGCTATGCTTTGTAACATGATAGTTGTCTATTTTTTTTTTTTTTAGTATTGTTATTCCCAGGCTGAATATCATCTTCTTTGGTTTAAGGAAGAAAGATGTTAAGGAGGCAGTGAAAAAAAATTTTAAGAGAAATTGGTACATAAATAAAGTAAAATTTTAGCACTGAGTAAAACTTGAATGTTATATATTAATTCATATCTCTATGGTCAAAAACCAGGGAAGAAAACATATATTTAGTTAGCAATATTTGCATATCTTAGAATATTTCCAAAGAAAGTAATAATGTGTCCTCCAATGAAATATTTTACATTTATAGGTAAATTGAGTTCTCTCTATGACTATGATTTTGTTACAACTTATCCATATTAGTCATTAACTTATATTGATATTATTAATCTTTGTGTAATTTTTTTCACTTGCTGTGATTAAGGAAGATATCAGGAAATGGCAGCTTTTTATAACCACACATGGTTTATAATAAATCCCAAGCATTCATTATGAAATTTATTTCCCATCATGGAATCCCTCTGAAGGTATCACTAATATTACTGCAACTTCTCCAAGTGGCCTTACACTCTCAGATCCATCCATCCTTCTGGACACGCATTTTGCCCTCTTTGGCTCAGCACAATAAATATTTATCCCATTATTTCCTTCCCACCATCTAAGTGGAAGACATCAGTTATAACTATGACTCTGAAGTTCTATTACATATTTTTTAACATGGATGTTCAGTAACAACTCATTCACAATGGTGAAACTGGAAAAAACCTAAATATCCAAAGATAGGATGATGTTAATAAATGTTTGCTTTGCATATGGAAAAAATAAACTACTAATTGTACTATTTCAAAGATTCTATTCATGTGAGATTTCTTCAACATTCTTACTCTCTTTCTTCTTCAAGTTTTTCTTATGCTTAAATGGGACATATAAGTAGAGGTAAAGCTGTGACTGACAATTGCAGATTTGATGTGATGTGTCTGCTGTTGCCCCCAGTGAGCCATTCCTCTGCTCACCTCCAGAGTTAACTGCATCATATGGTTAATGGCTTGTTGAATATCATCCAAACTTGGAACCATTACCGAATAGGAATTTCAAGCTAGACTTCAGTTTTATAAAGGAAATGATATCATCTGACTGCTTTTACCTATAATGGCTTGCAACAAATATTCTTCTTTTCATTGTCTTTGAAGGTAATCACATAGCTTTTTGAAGATTGTGTAATAATTGATGACACAAAAAAGCAAAGACCTCTTTACATTCCTTTTTTTTTCTCATTGTAGTTTGATTTTCATTTTTCTTTTTTTTTTAATTTTAAAATTTTTAAAAAACTTAACTTAAATAAATATTTCACAAAAAATATAGGGATTCCCAAACACCAAACGTCCCACAACCTCTCACATAAATATCCTTCATTAGTGTGGCACACTCATTGCAATTCATAAACACATCCTGGGGCTTTGCCATTAAGCATGGACCATAGCTCACATTGTAGACCACACTCTCTCACACACAGTTCGGCATGTTATTTGATAATATAAAATGGCCTATATCTGTCATTGCAAGGTCATTCAGGACAATTCCCAAGGCCTGAAAAAGCCCCTGTATTACAACTGCTTTTCCCTCTCCCTGGCCCCAGAAGTACCAGTGGCCACTGGCTCCACATCAATGTTGTAATTTCTATCATTATTTGAATCACAATATGTTTATAGTAGAATACCAGTAAGTCCACTCTAGGCCATAGTTCTTCCCACCATTCTGAGGAGTCTGGGATGGTGATGTCCACTCCATCTGCAATTGAGAGGGGGCTTATATCCCATCGTGAAGATGGATGCGATTATCCTGCCTGCAGCTCCAGACTCTCTCCATTCCCTGGGATGGCCGTTGTCCATCATCGTCTCCCCGCCTGTTGTCCTGGGTGAGTCCAATAAGCTGTAGAGTAGGAGTTGCTGCTCCACTGAGGTTCTGGGCCCAGCTGGTACATGGACAGCCCAAAGAATCAAGTCTCTGGATGTACACCTACAAACTCCAGCACCAAGTATAGGTTTGAAAAGAAGAGACAAATGAGCCATATGCAGGGAAGACATATTTGAGTCCAACTCTGTCACTCTCAGGAGCAGAAATTCCAAAGTAGGAACCACTGGCAAGGCACCAAACTCTCGAGTTATCCACCATGACATAGGACCTGGGTGTCTCCAGAGCCCTCAGGAGGCCCACTATTTGGGGTGATATCCACTTTGGAATTCTATGAGATCCTACTGAGATATGCATAAAGGTTACCTCTGGGATGACCTCCCAACTCATTTTGAAGTCTCTTAGCGATGTAAACTCATTTGATTTTACTTTTGCCCCTTTTATTCAAGTTCTTTTTCCAATCACATTGCCAGTTGGCATTTGGTAGCAATCCCTCGGTGCCAGGGATGTTCATCTCCAGAAGTCAAGTTTCATGCTGGGAGGAAGGTAATGCATTCAAATGCTGAGTTTCGCTTAGAGAGAGGCCACATTTGAGCAACAAGGAGACTCTTAGGAGGCAACACTTAAGCACTCCATAACAACAGGCTAAGTTTCAATTTCAACAGCACATACTCATAAGGCTAGTCGTCAATATCAAGACCCATCAGTGGATCACCTTCTTTCACCAATCACTGCCCTTACACATGGGAGACAGTTGCTGCTACCTTAGAGATTGTGGCAGAGCTCTCCAGGATGGGAATTCAGTATTCTCTCTTTTATTGAGTGATTCTCCACCCACTGTGACAATGCCCCATGAACATGTGAACATTTTAAATACATTATAATTATGTTCAGGTGAACTTCCTCCCATGCACCCCCCATCCCTGACAGCCCACACCAATGATCAACCCCCACCCCAGTTGTAACCCTTCTGTGATCCAAAGCTTCTTCAAAGATGAGGCCATTACAATAGCTGAATACAATTAAAAGGAAAATAAATTAATAATGATAAGTTTAAATGTAAGAGCTAAAATGCATAAAAAATTTTTTAAAATAAAAATAAAATAAAATTAAAAGATGGGGATATTAAAAAATGAAAAATATAAAAAATTTTTTTGACCTTTTCCCTTTCATCACTGCAATATCTGGTGTCCAGTCTGTACTGTGACACCTTTCCCCTCTCATTCTCCAATGTCTTACTATTATTCATTTTTTTTTTTAAGATTTATTTATTTTATTTATTTATCCCCCCCTTGCTGCTTGTGCTGCTGTGTCCATTCGCTGCGTGTCTTCTCTGTGTCTGCTTATCTCCCCCTTGCTGTGAGGTCTTGCCACATCAGCCCACGGCGCTGCGCAAGCCGGTCTGCCCTCACAAGGAGGCACCGGGAAGCGAACCCGGGGCCTCTCATATGGTAAACGGGTGCTCTATCCATTGCGCCACACCCGCTTCCTGCCGTGAGGTAGCTGCATCAGCCCACTGCACCGCTCAGGCCACCGTGCCCTCACAAGGAGGCCTCAGGATGCGAACCCTGGCCTCCCATATGGTAAACAGGGGCTCTATCCACTGAGCCATACCCGCTTCCCTCATTTTGTTTTAAAAGAAGTTTTAGGTCACAACAAAGTCACACACAGAATACAGGAGATGCTCATATACCCAATATCCTTCTCCTTTTCTCCCTCCCCATATTAATACTTTTTTATATGTGGATGGTAGCATTGTTATAACTAATATACAAATAGTGAAACATAGCTACTAAACATTGTCATTGGTTTATACTATGGATTACATTTTAGAACATACACTTTTATAAATTTTGATGATATTTACCATGTACTGTTTCCATCACTGTATGGTAATGAAGAACATTTCCAGTGACCACTAAATACCCCCTATTGATCTATTTTATTCCTCCCACCCCATTCCCCAGGGGCCCAGAAAGACCACCTGGCTTGACTCCTTGGACGACAAGATTCATAGTTACATGCAACAAGAGGTCTTGACATGCTGGTGTGCTCTCCCTTATTAGGAAGCACCCTTGCTCTTGAGAGACTCCCGCCTGCCTATTTCTGAACAAATCTGTCCTCCCAAAGATGGGAGTCCAACTCCCTCCCATTCATTATGTGGGTCTCTACCCACTGAGACAACACATAATGACAGAATGAACACCCACACACTCCCTAGAAGCCTGTTCCAGGTGTGTCCTGTCCTGAATGCCCCCATCCAACCAAAAACATTACCACTGACCCTTCCTTGTTATATTGCCATAACAGCATTCCCACCTCTGTACTTTCAACCTCATAGCCACAAATCCCCCATGTCCAACTGGTCCCTCTCCCAACCCTACCCCCAGTATCCTGGACCTTCTAACCCACCATACCCAATCTACCCACCTGTCAATCCTGCACCAACCAACCCAACAATATCACTACCCTCCTGTCCTATCCCTTCAATACAAAACTACACTCTATCACTTTACCATAGATTACATCCGTATGAGTGATGGCTCACAACCTTCTCTTCTCTTTCTATTTATGTAAGCCTATCTTACAGACAATAGCTCTCTGAGACTGCTCAATATCCTTAATTCATAATAGTGATGTCATGTACTGTTCATCCTTCAATGCCTGGCTTGCTTCACTCAACATAAGGTCTTGAAGATTCATCTATGTTATCCCCTGTGTTAGCACTTTGTTCCATCTTACAGCTAATATTCCATTGTATGAATTACCACATTTTGTTTATCCATTCATCTATTGATGGGCAACTGGGTTGATTCCAACTTTTGGCAATAGTGAACAATGCCACTATGAACATTGGTGTGCATATATATGTTCATATCTTTGCTTTCAATTCCTCAGGGTATATATCCAGCAGTGGAATCACTGGATCACATGGAAGTTCTATACTTAGTTTTTTGATGAACTGCCAAACTATCCTCCACAGTGGCTGGACTATTCCACAATCCCACCAGCGGTGGATGAGGGTTCTCATTCCTCCACATCCTCTCCAACACCTATAGTCTGCTGTTTTTTTAACAGCCACTATTCTAATTGGTGTAAGATGATACCTCATTGTAGTTTTGATTTGCATTTCCCTAGTAGCTAACGAGGTCAAGCATCTTTTCACATGCTTTTTAGCCATTGTATTTCTTCCTTGGAGAAGTGTCATTTAGGGTCACTTGTCCATTTTTTAAATGGGTTGTTTGCCTTTTTTATTTTTGAGGTGTAGTATTTCTATATATATGCAGGATATTAGGCTCCTATCAGATATATGGTTGCCAAATATTTTCTCCCATTGGGTAGGCTGCCTTTTTACTTTCTTGATAATGTCCTTTGAGGTGCAGAGGTTTTCAATTTTGAGGAGATCCCATTTATTGATTTTTCCTTTTGCTGCTTGTGCTGTGGGTATGAAGTTCATGAAATCATTTCCAAGTACAAGGTCTTGTAGATGTTTCCCTACATTATCTTCCAAGGTATTTATGGTCTTGGCTCTTATATTTAGATCTTTGATCCAACTTGAGTTAATTTTTGTATAAGGTGTGAGATGGTGTTCTTCTCTCATTCTTTTGGATATGGATATCCCATTCTCCAAGCATTATTTGTTGAAGAGGCCATTCTATCCCAACTGAGTGGGCTTGGTGGCCGTGTTGAATATCAGATGACTGTATATGCTGGGATCTATATCAGAACACTTGGTTCCATTGGTCAGTATGTCTTTCCTTGTGCCAATACCATGCAGTTTTGACCACTGTAGCTTTATAGTATGTTTTAAAGTCAGGTAGTGTGATACCTCCAACTTCATTTTTCTTTTTCAATATGTCCTTGGAGATTCCCTGACTCTTACCCTTCCAAATAAATTTTGTAGTTAGTTTTTCCAAAGAAATAAAAAATACAGTCTTGATTTTTATTGGGATTGCATTAAATCTGTAGGTTAGTTTGGGTAGAATAGATATCTTGATGATGTTTAATCTTCCTATCCATGAACAAGGAATATTATTCCATTTATTTAAGTCTTCTGTGATTTCCTTTAACAGTGTTGTGTAGTTTTCTGTATATAAGTCCTTTACATCTTTGGTTAAATTTATTCCTAGGCATTTGAAACTTTTAGTTACTATTAAAAATGGTATTTTTTCTTGATTTCCTACTCAGATTGTTTGTTATTGGTGTACAGAAATACTATTGATTTTTGAGCATTGATCTTATAGCCTGCAACTTTACTCTACTCCTTTATAAGTTCTAGAAGCTTTGTTGTAGATTTCTCAGGGCTTTCTATGTATACAATCATGTCGTTTGGAAATAGTGAAATATTTACTGTTTCCTTTCCATTTTGGATGCCTTTTATATCTTTTTCTTGCCTCAGTGCTCAAACAAGTACTTCTAAAACAATGTTAAATACAATCGGTGATAGTGGGCATCCTTGTCTTTTTTCTGACCTCAGAGGGAAAGCTTTTAGGATTTCAACATTGAAGATGATGTTAGCTGTGAGTTTTTCATATATACCATTTATGATGTTCAGAAATTTTCCTTCTATTCCTATCTTTTGCAGTGTTTTTATCAGGAAAGTGTGCTGTATTTTGTCAAATGCTTTTTCTGCATCTATAGAGATGATCACGTGCTGTTGTTTTTTTTTTCAATCTGTTTATGTGGTGTATTACCTTGATTGATTTTCTTATTTTGAACCATCCTTGCATAACTGGGATGAAACCCACTTGGTTATGGTATATAATTCGTTTGATAAGTTCAAGTATTTTTGCTGAGGATTTTAACATCTAGGTTCATTAGAAAGATTTTTCTGTAATTTTCCTTTCTTGTGGCATCCTTTTGGCTTTTGTATTAGGGTAATATTGGCATCATATAATAAGTTAGGCAGTGTTTCCTCTACTTCTATTTTTGGAAGTGCTTAAGCAGAATTGGGGTTAGCTCTTTCCAGAATGTTTGGTAGAATTCACCCGTGAAACCATCTGGTCCTGGGCTCTTATTAGTTGGGGGGCTTTTGATGACCGAGTCTATCTCTTTACTTGCAATTGGACTGACTGTTGAGTTGATCAATTTCTTCTTTCATCAATGTAGGCTGCTTGTGAGATTCTATGAATTTGTAAATTTCCTCTAAACTGTCATTCTTGTTGGCATATAATTTTTCCAAGTATCCTCTTATGATACTCTTCATTTCTGTGGAGTCAGTGGTGATATCTCCTTCCTCATTTCTTATTTTGTGTATTTGCATATGCTTTCTCTTTTTCTTTGTTAGTCTGGCTAAGGGTTTGTCCATTTTATAGATCTTCTTGAAGAACCAGCTTTTGGTTTTGTTTATTTTTTCTAGTGCTTTCTTATCCTCTATTTCATTTAGTTCTGCTCTAATCTTTGTTATTTCCTTCTTTCTACTTCATTTGAGGTTAGTTTGTTCATGCTTTTCCAATTACCCCAGGTGTGCAATTAGGTCTTCAATTTTAGCTCTTTCTTCTTTTTTGATATAAACATTTATGGCTATGAATTTCCCTCTCAGTACAGCTTTGGCTGCATCCCATAGGTTTTGATATGTTGTGTTGTTATTTTCATTCGTTTCAAGATAGTTATTTATTTCTTTTGAGATTTCCTCCTTGACCCACTGTTTGTCTAAGAGTGAGTTGTTTAACTTCCATATTTTGTGTCTAAACTGGTTCTCTGGCCTTTAGTGATTTCCAATTTCATTCCATTGTGGTCAGAGAAATTACTTTGTATAATCTCAATCTTTCTGAATTCATTGAGAGATGTCCTGTGGCCTAGCATGTGGTCTATCTTGGAGTATGATCCATGTACACTCAAGAAGAATGCATATCATGCTGAATTTGGGTGTAGCATTCTGTATATATCTATTAGGTCCAGATCCTATAATGTATTAATTAGAGTCTTTGTTTCTTTATTGATTCTATGTTGAGATGTCCTGTTCAATGGTGATTACGGTGTATTAAAGCCCCCCCCCCACTATAATTGTAGAGGCATTTATGTCTCCATTTAGTCTTTCCAGTGTTTACCTCATATATTTTGAGGCATGCTGATTAGGGGCATAAATGTTTATGATTGTTCTCTCTTCTTGAGAGATTACCCCTTTTACTAGTATATACAGTCCATTTTTGTCTCTTACAATAGTTTTGCATTTAAAGTCTTTTTTTTTTCTGATATTAGTATAGCTGCTCCCACCCTTTTTTGATTGTTGTTTGCATGTAAAATTGTTTTCTCACCATCCACTTTCAGTCTCCTTGTATCCCTGGGTTTAAGGTGGGCTTCTTGTAGATAACATATTGAAAGGTCATATTTCCTTATCCATTCTACCAATCTGTGTCTTTTAACATTCAGTGTTATTACTCTCAAGGAATTTCTTATATCTGCCATATTTTCTTTGGTTTTAGGCATGTTGTATGTTGTTTTTATTTCTCTTTTTGTCCTTTTAGTTGTTCTTACACTTTCCTCCAACTCTCTCTCTCCTGTTTTTTCCTTTCAACCTGTAGAACTTCCTTTAGTATTTCTTGAATGGCTGGTTTCTTATTGGCATATTCTCATCATTTCTGTTTATCTGTGTATATTTTGAACTCTCCATCATTTTTGAATGCTATCTTTGCTGGATAGAGAATTCATGGCTGGAAGTTTTTTTTCTTTGAGTACCTTGACTATGTCTTACCACTATTTTCTTGCCTCCATGGTTTCAGATGAGAAATCAGCACTTAATCTTATTGAGCTTCCCTTGTATGTGATGGTTCTCTTTTCTCTTGCTGCCTTGAGTATTTTCTCTTTGTCTTGAGCATTGTACATTTTGACAAGTATATGTCTTGGAGTTGGCTTCTTGGGATTTATACTGTTTGGGGTGTGCTGTGCTTCTTGGATCTGCACATCCATCTCTCTCAATAGGGTTGGGAAGTTTTCAGCCATTATTTCCTTCAACACTCCTCCTGTTCCCTTTCCCTTCTATTCCCCCTCTGGGATGCCTATAATGCATATGTTTGTCCATTTTATGTTGTCTTTTAAATCCATAATTCCCTGATGGATTCGACTCTCTGTTTGCTTTCAGATGTACTGTCTTTCACATCACTAATTCTTTCTTTTGTCTGTTCAAATCTCCTGTTATGTGATTCCAGTGTCTTTTTGATTTCTTGGATTGTGCCATTCATCACCATCATATCCATTATCTTTTTATGTATGTTTACAATTTCTTCTGTATGTTCTCCCAGTGTCTTCTTAATACCCTTAATCTCTTTCTTCACATCATTAAATTGGTTCATGATATTTGTTTGGACAGCTCTGATTAGTTTTTCTGTGTTCTGTATCTCTTCCTGTTTTTTAGTTTGCTCATTGAACTGGTCCATGTCCTTCTGTTTCTTAGTATGGTTTGTAATTTTTTATTGCCCTCTGGTCATCATTTATTTTGATGGGTTTATTCAGCTGATTAGCTTCTCTCTCTGCTCTAGAGTTTTGTTTAGCTGCTGGTTTTGTGTGTGAGTTAAGTTTTCTCTTTGACACTTTGTTCTTCTTGTTATATTTCCTTGCTGTTTTCTCTGTTCCCTTGAAGGAAAAGATTAGCATCAGAGAAATCCAAAAAGGTAAGAAAAGAAAAAGGATAAGAGTAGTAATAATAAAAGTTAGATGAGGGGCTGTATTAGACTTAGTAAAATGAACACTTAACTCATGTAAGCAGTGTAGAGTAATAGGAATAAAAAAGTGGAGTGCCTACAATGAAATGGGAACCTGAATAGAGAAAGATATATAGAATGGCTTAAAAGGCCAGAATGATGAGGATAGAAAGAGAACAGTAAGAATAAAGTTAATAACAAGAAAGAAAACAGAATAGACAAGATAGAAATCAAAACCATTAAAGTTGAGGACTAATAAAAAAAGGTGGAAAGTAAGATCCATAACAGAAAGCAGCAGGTAGAAAGATGAAGGAAGGAAAAGGATAGCATCAGTAGACAAAATCACTATAGATAGAAAATGGAATATCAAGAAAGAAGAAACACAGCAAAGAAGAGTCAAACTAGCAGCACCTATTTTTAAAAAGGGGCAGGGGTGAGGAGAGAGGAAAGAAAAACAAGAAAAAAACAAAACAGAACAAAACAAAACAAAAACCCCAAACAGACAAGGAAGCAGTCAAACAAAGCTATGGTAGAAAAGAGTTCCTTCTTGAACCCTTCTGGAGCCTCTCAGGCTGCCTGTGTTCATCAATTGATTACCCTGCAGTCTTCTCTCTGCAGGTTTTGAGGTGGATTTTAGTGAGTAAACTAAGTTAATTTTTTAAGTAATCTTTTTTTTTTTGGAAAAATAAGGGCCCAAAAGAAGCTAGTACAAAAATAATGCTTATGTTTTCCCTGTCCTATGGTATCTGTTGTATGTTAGATATCCCGGTGGGTCACTATTTTTATAGGAGCTGGGAATTAAACTAGGGGCCTCATATTTTCAAGGCAGAAATTCCTCCACTGGGCTACCTTTCTAATTCGGTCAGTTATATCTTCAGAAAGCTAATCTTTCACTTTCCCCCAAGCAGTTTTTACTCTCCTAGGGAAGCAGGATTCAGCTGGCTATATGAGCAAATTGCCCACCCCTCCTGATCAGGTTGAGTTCCCTTTTGAAATTCAAATGGGACCCTGATGACTGAGTTCACCACACAGAAATAATTCTCAAGCTCTTCTACATCACCCCCTCCTCCCAGGGGGCCCTAAAGAGGCTCTTGAGAACTTATTAAGCATTTCTCACTGCCTGACTCCCTTAGGGGAGTTGAAATTCTGATAGTCCTCAGGGCAGAGCTATTAAATTGGCTGACTCCACCCTTCTCTCATACCAAGCCTCTATATTCCAGGGTGGTTAGTTAAATCAGGCTTCCTCAGCAGATTTCCCTCTCCCCTCAGCCTGGTGCCACTTCAAGCTGGCTGGTGTGCTCCCCAAATTCTAAGGGGGTCCAGGCAATGAAACCCATAGAAAGGAAACTCCTCTCCACACTTTGCCAGAACCCTCCCACTCTCTGAAAATGCTCCCTCTCACTTTGTGACTGGGAGGCATCAGGGCTCACCCTGGCCCCCTGCCTTGAGGGTGGGGCTTAGTTGTCCATGTTTTCCAGGAACAGGGCTAAAAACTCACAGCTTTACCCTGAACAATCTATCTCCCTGTCCAGCTCTCTCCTGATCGATGGCCCAAAGGTTCCCACTCCATGGGCTCCTAGAACAGTTTACCTAGTCAGGATCCTGTCCCTAATCAGCAATTGTCTGTGAAAGAGATGGTGAACATCCACTTAAATCGATACCATCTTGCCTTCCTCCTCTTTATATTCCTTTAAAAGTTCATCTTCTTTATTGTTAACTTCAGCATCACTCAATATATTAGCCTCATAATTAGTGCTTTCCCCCTTCTCTGTTTCACTGCCAAAAACAACATGTTTTTGCTGTTCTGGCAATTGTTTTGATTTTCCCATTTTTAATTTCATAAATTTTCTGAAATAATTATATAAGTTCTCTACACCTCTTTCCACAGGCTTATTTTTGTGGTTTTAAACCTCAGCCCATTCTTTTGTGTGTATTTCCTTGATGGTCAACAAATCTACTCTGGTAGCACCACTTTCAGGCAGAGAAATTAACACCATTTTGACTATCTCTTTAGAACTGCATCAATAAGCATTTCATACAAATCACTGACCTTCTTTAAAAATTGATAGAATATACCCAAAGATAAACTGACTTCTTGAAAGAAGCTTTCCAATGTTAAAGACAACCATGTTAATATTGTGAGCCCTTGTCTAAATAGAGATTCTACCTTTTTAATTTTGGTGGTCATCAAGTTAACAAGCACAGAAGGAACTTCCTGATACAGCTCATCATAACACTGCAGCAAGACCCTGCAAATATAGTTTGCTTTCAATTTACTTTCCAATTTTAGCAATTACTTTGCCTGTTCTGGAACATCCTGCTTCATTTTTATTATGCACTTAGATTCCCTAACAACTTCCATAATTTTTGGATCAAAATTAACCAGCAACTCTCCTGATTCTGGATGTCACACAAAAAGTGTGGCTTATAATGTGTACTGTAAATGTGAAATCTCTCTGACCTAGGCTGTGTGACAGACCACCTCAAATTCCACCAGGATGTTGGAAATTTTGTTATACTGACAAATGCTGGATTTATCTTCCAAACTTTACACTATTTTTGAGTTTTTAAAGAAATAGTTGATGGGCTTACTTTTCCAGCAATTGAGGCTTCCTCACCCAAAGTATTTTTCCTGTGATAAGAGGCATATTGCAAGCAAGAGTGGGATCATCTTTATAAGAATGATTAGGCTTCTTTTTATCTTCTAGTTCAGTCACATAACACTAAAGAGCATGCTCAATTGTGTGGTGTACTTCTAATTGAAGACAGGGAATGTTCAACTCTGAATTCTTTGAAGAAGCTAAAGAGTCTGCTGAGAAGATAAAATTTTTCCAAAAGTACTGTTTATAAAAGCCTGTATCTGTATCTCTAAACCATTGATTTTTGACATAAAGTCTAAGAAATCTGTTTCAAATTCTGTCCTTCATGTATCCAGAATATCATATTGTTTTTTCTAAACACCTTGATATATATGATATAACTTTTTGAATTTTATTGCCATAATATCTATTCCCTTTATGGAATTATTCAAGGCAGAATATGTTTGCACAATAATTATAATTTCTGTAATCTTCTCTACTCTTTTACAGAAAGCTTCAAATTTTCCAAATATATAATTTTCTGAAACCTTATAGGATTTTCCATCTGAGGATTCTAAAATCTGTTTCCTTGTTTTGTGAAAAGATGTCTGATATTCCCTGAAGAGAAAAATGCAATCCTGAATTTTCTTTAGCACACCGGGTGTTTCCTGATCCCATACATGGTTCATTCCTCCATCAGTAATATGTGCTTTACATGCTGTCATCATTTGATTTGTTACCTTGATAAAAGTTAGGTCATTCTCTTTGAACTATTATAATACCTTGACACACTGTGAATTATTCTGATGGCATTAACCAAATTTTGCATTCTTTGTGCCATGGAGACCAGTTCATAGTTATAGAGAGGCTGGAGTAATTTCTCAAGACTGTACTAATATCTGACCCTTTCTTTTGATTCATTTTCTATCAGTGAATCTTGCATCCAAATCATGCCTCAGTGCATTGAGTAATAAAGTTGACTAGTTGAACCACAGGTGTTCCTAGTGGTCTTTGACTAAAGAGAGTTTTGACAAATATTAACTTAAAATGTCCATTTGAGAGGATAAACAATGTATACATAGACATATACATAGGAAATTTTATCAATGAAAGATACTACAAAGTAGTGTTCAATGAAAGCCAAGAAATAAAATTTTAAAGAGCACACACAAAATACAATATGAGGAACAAAACTTCAACAAATTCATTAGTAGGTTCAGTACAGCTGAGAAAAGATTGGAATGTGGACAGAATGCTCTGTAAAGCCTCTGCAAGCCTGCAGGAGAGGACATCTTTGGAAATGTAGAGCAACAAGATAGAACAACCCTGGGACCCGGAATTACCTCAATGAAAGAGGCTCCCACAAAGCCTACTAATCAGCTAAATTCTGCACTATTACACCCAAGGATCATACTTCCTCTTCTGTTTCTGAAGCCTTTTCTTACACCCACCAGCCTTTACTTAAACAATACAGGTTCTCTCCCCAGCCCAATCACATCACCTGCTAAATCACTCTTTCCTTTCCAGAGAGCTATCTTTCTGTAAATAGGACTCTACATGTATGTTTGAGAACATTTAGCAACTGTCTCAAAAATTACACTGTCTTCTATTAGCACCTCTAGTGAGGTCTGCCAGTAACGCACCCTTCTGAGAAACCATAGTTTTAAAAAAATATTTCTTAATGTAATAAAGTAATTTATTATGTGTTTTCAACTCTGCTAAGTGTAGTATAGGTTTGTAGGAAAAAATGTCTTATGATAAAGTGGTGATTATCAATGTGAGCTCTAAACTCAGATTGGATTCTAATTTGAGCTTGTCTTTAAACCAGTTGCCTGACCATAAAAAACTATGAAACCTCTGTGTACCATAGTTTCATCATATACAAAATCCAGCCCTTCAAATACCCTTATTGAGGCATCTTCTGGGTACTGGGTATACAGTATTGAGCATAACTGCCAAAAATCTTGTGCTCATAGAGCTTTCAATGTGGAGGAAAACAGAGAAGAAACAAAGTTATAAGTAAAATATATATAAAGTGGGTAACTGCTATGGAAATCAAATGCAGTATTAATGAGGGTTGGGATTTTTTAATAGGGTGTAAGTGATAGGTGTAAGAGGAAAAGGATGAAGGAAGACTATATAACTAACTACCTGAGAGGAGGGAATTTCATGAAGAAGATAAATTGGAAATGTTCCAGGCAGCATCAGATTGAATGTGAATAGGGAAGTTTGAAGAGGTCACTGTGGCCACTCCAAATAAGTGTGATAGAGGCAATTATAAATGATGAGTTCTTAGAAGAAGTAGGAGAAATACCATATTGGACATGTGGGCTCTTGTAATTTTTAAAATTTTTCCTCTTAATGTCATGGGAAGTCTTGTAGTTTTTGTGAAGTAAAGGACATAGTACAATTTACATTTTAACATATCATGAGAGTAGACTCAAGGCAGAAAACAGTGAGACAATCTAGAAGGCTGTGACAATAAATGAAAGACTGAGATGATGGTTCTTTTGGCCAGAGTTCTAGCAGAAGAGATGTTGAGAAATAGTCACTCTCCAAATAAATTCAGCACAAAAAATCAATATGATACACTGATGAACACTATGTGAGATGTATGACATAGAGAAAATTCCAGAATGAGTCTTAAATAATTGCTTGAACAAGTAGGAGAATAGTTTTCCATTACCTGAAATTAAATATTAGATATTTTAAGCATCTACCTAAGAGTTATCTTGTGGAAATAAACTATGTTAGTTATATATACAGCCTTTTGAATATTGTCTGGCACTCAATAGATGCTCAGTAAATATCTATTTTTATAATTGTTATATAACATCAATCATTTTCAAACAAAAACTATTTTCCTATTTGTCATACTCTGTTCCAGTCTTGTTTTCTTTATCATTTTAAAGAAGTTCAATCTTTATAATACAGAGAAATTTGATATACCACTATGAACAAAAGGATTTAGTGTTAAAAATACTTTAGATGACATTTTATATAAAACATGATATGCACTGTTTTAAATAGGTCAAATAGAGTGACAATGTAAAGATCTAGTGTGCTCACATTGCCCAGTGTTTAATTACATTTATTTTAAAGCACCATAAATGTTTCACAGAATATTTTAGGAGGACAGGGTAGTCTGAATTTAATTAAGCATTAGCAATTCCTGAACTTACTCTCTGAAAAATTACAGAATCAGTTCACCATCGTCCAACAAACCACAGTATATAATTTCTAAACCACAGAAATGTAAATAAATGAAAACAAGGTAGGACAGCACATAAAAAAGACCAGAAAATATGAAGTCTATAAATATAATAAAGATGCAATGCATATACAAGATTGGAGATTAGATTACAAAGTATATTATTTAAAAAATAAATGCTAAGCAAAGACATAGCTAATTGCAAACAAAAGAAGAAGGAATTGTAACTAATGTGAATTCTATACAGATTTAAGACCAAAATTAAATCTTAATACAGTGATTTATATTGTTACTATGATAAGTTAAAGTTTTTATTTAAATTCAGAATGAAGTAGAATATAGTAGACATTTAAATTATTTGAATAAATTAATAAACCATGATTAACTAGTTAGAATTCATTAAAATTTTAATCCTAAAATAGTTTGAACTTTATTATTTCAAAAATCATTTAAGAAAATGAACAAATATTCTACAGTTCAAACCTTAATATAAATTAAAATAATACAAATCACTTGAAGGGAAAAATATGTCTAATAACCATTGATTATGATTAAATATAAATAATTATACATAGGAAAATGAAAACATTCATTCTTAACTATACATTGAATAGCAGAGAAAATTAAAACTGTAAATCCAGATTATGTGGATGCATTTTTAAAGGAACTATTAGCAAGCAACCTGGATAAAAGTTATGGAATGTTACAAAATTTGGATTCATTTTTAATTCTTAGCATTACAACTTTTTTCTATTAAAAATTTTAAAACAAATGAATATAAAACTTAACTCAAAAATTTATATCTTTCTAAAGATCATGAACTTACAGTAACTTTAGAGTCACAACCATTAGGTATTGTTGATTCTGTGATTCCACCAAGATTAACTGAGTCCAGAGGTCATGCTCATAATATAGTATTGCTACTAATATTTAATATCAGAAAACAAAGAGCTAGTTATATAATATACAAGAGTTTTAATGTATCATTTACAGTTCTTTGTATCTAATGTTATGTAATACAAATGACAGAGCAGAAATTAAAACCTTAGGTGTATTTATATTATAGACCACACATTACTATTAATTTCCCAAGGACAGATTATATAATCAACATTCTTCCAAAAATTATGTTTTCAATAAATGTTCATGGCTTAATGACTCTGATTCCATCAGTTCTATATTACCATTTCTACAAATGCTGACATTACTTAAGTATGGCCTATAGATATGTTCATGTACATGCTTACTCTCTTAATAATATTCCCATTTCATGAGATAAACTAAAAGCTCTAACTTTGAGATTAGTACTTACCATAAGTCAAAGTGGATGAAAAACTGCTTCCAAGATTATATGTCTAGAAATTTGTCAACCTCAACTTTTTCTCCCAAATAAAATATGTAAACCATATCAGAAGCCTTAAATTTTTGGGATGTAAAATTTGTTTCCTTTGATATAATTTATGTTAAATATTTTGTACATGTATTTTTATTTTTGTTTTTTTTTAGATGAAGTAAATAATGCAACAATTTTGTTCAGGTCCTTGTCAAATAGACATTTCACCTGAAAAGTGTGTCCTACAAGTATACCAGGGAGCTACTTTGAATAGAATCAGAGAAGAGTATCACTTGATGATGCCAGGGAACTCTTATATTAAGATTGCTGGAAATGAAATATTTAGTCATCTCTGGGACCAATTTCCAATGAAGATTTCTTGGAATGATGCCAAGGATAAAGGTTCAAGGACATATGTATCCATATTAGGTTAGTAACAGAAGGGTGTTTTCCCCTTAGAGCCATTTAATGATGAGAAGCATTTTTTGTATTATTTGTGATGCTCTATTTTATGACTGGGTAAAATAATTGGTATTCCTAAAGAAATATTTAATTGCTTGGTGGCTGAGAGGGGATAGCATTAACCACAAAGGATGGAATACCATGTTTTTCCCAATGAAACTTTTTTTTTGTATTTAAAAGTGTGACACTATCATAGCATTAAACATTGTTCATTATGCAAATATTATTATACAGCCAAATTCAAAGCAGAAAAGAAAACTCATTCATAAGTCTTTTTATTCTACAGATGTATTTTCTTCCAAATATTTTCCTTTGTGCATATAAGGCTTATTTATATACATACTTATATGTTTATATAATTTTATCACATTGAATTTTCAGTAATATCTTT
>JAQZBX010044650.1:0-21297 GCA_029593785.1 Cabassous unicinctus
CAGCCAAAGGAGGAAAATAGCTTCTGAGAATGTTTTTGAGGCTTTGCCAGCCCTAAGCACATTGTTTCTGCACACTCACCATGGAGTTACACTGAAGCCATTCCCCTCTGGCACCTGGGGTCTGAGTTGAGGGTCTGCCAAAGAGTGTCATGTGCTGACATACCAGAAAATTGCACAAAAAGGGAATAATAACAAACATAAGAGGAGGATGCAACTATAGACTAATGCAGACTTATTCTAGAAATGGTAGTTATTTGTGATATTGATATAAAGGAAGTGGTCACTGGAAGTTCTGAGGGGAGGGACAGTGAAGAATAGGTGAAACATGGGCCATTTTTTGGGGCATTGGAGGGAAGCATGGCCAAAAATTTCTCATTTAAACACATGAATATACATGTCAGAAAGCATAGCAAAATCTAATTAGTATAAATCCAAAAAGACCTACCACAAGACATATAATATTCAGAATTCCAAATGCTGACGATAAAGAGGAAATTTTGAAAGCTTCAAGGGAGAAGGAAAATATCACATACAAATGGTGTTCAATAAGATAATAGAGATTTTTCTTCAGAAAACATGGATGTGTGAAGACAGTGGTATGATATAATTAAAGTAGTGAAAGAGAAAAATTGCCAGCAAAAATTCTGTATAGGGAAATACTGTCCTGCAAATATGATGGTGAGTTTAAAATATTCACATATAATCAGAAACTAAGAGAGTTTGTAAAGAAGAATACAGCTTTGCAGAAAATACTAAAGGGAGTTCTTCAGTCATTTATAAAAAAAAAAAGAAAGAAAAAAGGATAGAATCTTGGAGGAGAGTGTAGAATGAAGACTATCAGACAGGGTAATCAAAAGGGTAAAAAGATGAACAGAAATAAGATATGATATATGAAAGCGAAAGGATAAAATGATTGAAATAATTAATGCCTTTACAGTACTAATATTGAATGTTAATGTATTAAATGCCCCAATCAAAAGATTTTGGGTAACAAAATTGATAAGAAAGCATTAACCATCCACATTCTGTCTGCAGGAGACTCACCTTAGACACAAGGATGCAAATAGACTGAAAGTGAAAGGTTGGAAAATGGTATTTCATGTGAATAGTAACCAAAAGAGAGCAAGGATAGCTATGAAGGGGTCAGACAAAACAGACTTTAAATTAAAAAAAAAAAAAAAACATGATAAGATGCAAAAGGCCATCCTATCATAGTAAAAGGAACAATACACTAGGAAGGATTAAGAGTCATAAATATCTATGTGCCTAACTAGGGTGCCCTAAAATATATGAGGCAAGCTCTGGCAAAACAGGGAAGAGAAATAAACATCTCTATATTAATAGGTGGAGATTGTAACATGTCACTCACTTTAATAGATGCAACAACTAGACAGAAAATCAACGAGGAAACAGAGAACTTGAACAATATGATAAATGAACTGGACCTGTCATGAATATACCCAACATTGCACCCTAAATCAGCAGGGTATACATTCTTCTCAAATGCTCATTGATCTTTCTCCAGGATAGACCACATTTCGGAACACAACACATTCCTCAATAAATGTAAGAAGTTTGAAATTTACAAAGTTCTTTCTCTGATCATAAAGGAATGAACCTAGAAATCAATTAATTGGTGGGAAACAGGAAATTTGCAAATGTATGGAGGCTAAACCAGACATTTGTAAACAATCAGTGGGTCAAAGAAGAAAACTCAATTTTATAATTATATAATTAAAATAGTCCATACTTAAAATTAGAGCTGACTGTTCAATGTATTTTCATGAATTAAAAAAAAAAATTCTACTACCATACATACAACCTAAAATTTCCCCATTTAACTATATTCAGGTATATATGTCACTGTTGTTAATTAGTTTCATATTGTCGTCATTCTAGAAGGTGTGAATAGCTATTTCATTGTAGCTTTGATTTGCATTTCACTAATATAGGATAATGAACATTTTTTCCATGTGTTTTTTGCCATTTGTATTTCTTCTTTAGGAAAGTGTCTATTTGAGTCTTAGGCCATTTTTTAATCTGTTCATTTGTCTTTTTATTGTTGAGCTGCAGGATCTCTTTATACATCATGGATATTAGACCATTGTTGGATGTGTGATTTCCAAATATTTTCTTCCATTGAGTAAGCTGCATTTTTACCCACTTCACAAAGTCCTTTGAGGAGCCGAAGTGTTTAATTTTGAGGAGATCACATTTATGTATTTGTTTTCCTTTTATCCTTGTGCTTTGGGTTTGAGACTTCCCCTACCTACTAGAAAGTCTTGTAGATGTTTCCCTACATTATCTTCCAGACATTTTATGGTCCTGGATTATATGTTTAAGTCTTTGATGCATTTTGAAATGAAATGTCCTTCCATTTGTTTAAGCCTTCAATTTCTTTTTAGCAATGGTAGTTTTCTGAATACATATCCTTTACATTCCTGGTTAAATTAATACCTAGATACTTTAATTTTTTTGATATGGTAAAAAGAATTTATTTATTGATTTCCTCTTCAGCTTGCTCAATCATAGTGTGTAGAAACACTACTAATTTTTGCATGTTGATCTTTTATCCTGCCACTTTGCTGAACTCATTTATTAGCTCTAATAGTTTTTTGTAGATATTTTGGGATTTTCTAAATATGTAATTATTTCATCTCTAGAGTGAAAGATTTACTTTCTCTTTTCCAATTTGGATGACTTTTTTTTTTTTTCTTGTCTAATTGCTTTACCAAGAACTTCTAGCACAGTGTTGAATAACAGTCATGACAGTGGGCATCCTTGTCTTCTTCCTGATCTTACAAGGATAGTTTTCAACTTCCCCACATTGGGTACAATTTTGGCTGTGGGATTTTCATATGTGCCCTTTAATATGTTGAGGAAATTTCCTTATATATCTATCTTTTGAAGTGATTTTGTCAAGAAAGGATTCTGAATTTTGTCAAATGCCTTTTCTGCATCAGTCAAGATTATCATGTGTTTTTCCTTTTGATTTGTTAATGTGGTGTATTATGTAAATTTTATTTTCTTATCTTGAAACACCTTTGCATACCAGAAATAAAACCTACTTGATCATGATGTATATCTGGTTTTATATGTTACTGGATTCTATTTGCAAATATTTTGTTGAGAATTTTTTGCATGTGTTCAATAGAAATATTGGTCTGTAAATATTTTTCTTGCAGTATCTTTATCTGGGTTGATTATTAGGGTTTCTTGTTGGATTCATGGAATGTGTTAGATAATTTTCCTTCCTTTTCAAATTTTGCTGCGGTTTAAACTAGGATTGTTATGAATTCTTTCTAAATGTTTTGTAGAATTCACTTTTGAAACCATCTGGCCCAGGACTTTTCTTCTTTGTAATATTTTTGATGATTGATTCTATCACTTTGTTTCTAATTGGTTTATTGAGTTCCTGTGTTCTTTATAGAGTCAATGGAGGTTGTTTGTGCATTTCTAGGAATTTGTCCCTTTCATCTAGGTTGTCTAATTTGCTGACATACAGTTTCTTATAATATCTTCTTATGATCCTTTCTATTTCTGTGGGATCATGCATAATGTAACCCATTCATTTCTGATTTTATTTGTGTCTTCCTTCTTTTTTTCTTTGGCAGTCTAGCTAAGGGTTTGTCGATTTAGTTGATCATCTCAAATAAAGAACTTTTGGTTTTGTTGATTCTCTCTATTGTTTTTTGTTCTGGATTTCATTCATTTCTGCCCTGATATTTACTATTTCTTTCCTTCAGCTTGGTTTAGGATTAGTTTTCTGTTCTTTTTCAAATTCCCCCAGGTATGCAGCTAGATCTTCAATTTTAGCTCTTTCATCCTTTTAAATATAGGTATTTGGGCTATAAATTTCTTTCTCAGCACTTCCTTTGCTATATCCCATAAGTTTTTTAAACTATGTTCTCATTTTAATTCTTCTCAAGATATCTACTAATTTCTCTTGCAATTTCTTCTTTGACCTACTGACTGCTTCTGAGTGTGTTGTTTAGCTTCCATATATTTGTAAAATTTCCCTTTTCCCACTAATTCATTTCCAGCTTCATTCCATTAAGATCAGAGAAGATTCTTTGAGTAACTTTAATTTTCTTAAATTTATTGAGAGCTGTACTGTGGCCCAACATGTAGTCTATCCTGGAGAAATACCCATGAGTATTTGAGAAGAATGTATAACCTGCAAATATGTGGTACAATACAATGTTCTCTATACGTCTCTCAGATCCAGTTTGCTTATCATATTGTTCAAGTTCTCTGTTTCCTTGTTGATGTTCCTTCTAGTTGTTCTATCTATTGATAGGAGTGTCAAGTTGAAGTCTCCAACTATTATTGTAGAGATGTCTATTTCTCCTTGCACTTTAGGCAAAGTTTGTCTCATGAATTTTGTAGCACCCTGGTTTGGTGTGTAGATATTTTTGGTCATTACTTCTTCCTAGTTTATTGTCTCTTTTATTAATATATAGTGGCCTTCTGCATCTATTTTCAGTTTTTGCATTTAAAAACTGTTTTGTCTGATATCAGTATAGCTAACCCTGCTTTCTTTTCGTTACTATTTTAATGAAATATCTTTTTCCAACCTTTTAATTTCAGTCTATTCGCATCCTTGTGTCTAAGGTGAGTCTCCTGCAGATAGCATATGGATGTCTCATGTTTTCTTATCCATTCTGTCAGCATAAGTCTTTTGGTTGGGGTGTTTAATTCATTAGCATTCAGTGTTATTACTATAAAGGCATTGCTTACTTCAACCATTTTATCCTTTGATTTTCAAATGACATATCTTATTTTGGTAATCTTTTTACCCTTTTGGTTACCCTTCTGAAATCGTCACTTCTAAACTCTACTCCAAGCCTTTATCTCTTTTTTTTTCTTTTCTGTCTTCAGAACTCCTTCAGTGTTTCCGCAGACCTGGATCCTTGTTTATGAATTCTTTTAGTTTGTGTTTACCTGTGAACATTTTAAACTTACCATCATATATGAAGGAGAGTTTTGTCAGATAAAATATTTTTGGCAGGCAGTTTTTCTCTTTCATTAACTTAATTATATACTGCTTCTAAATTCCATGGTTTCTGAAGAAATTCTGCACTAAGTCATATTGGACATCCCTTGTATGTGATGTTTCACTTTGCTCCTGCTGCCTTCAGAATTTATTTTTTATCTTTGGTATTTGGCATTCTGCATAATATGTATATTGGTGTTGGTCTATTTGGATTTATTGTAATTGGAGTATGCTGTGCTTCCTGGAAACATATATTAATGTCTTCCATAAGAGTGGGGAAATTTTCAGCCATTATTTCCTCAAATATTGTTTCTGTCCCTTTTCCCTTCTCATCTCCTTCTGAAATTTCCACAACATGTATATTATTGTGCTTCACGATATCATTCAGCTTCCTGAACCAATTTTTCCCAATCATTTCTCTGTCTGTTATTCTTTCTTCAATTTCAGTTGTTCTTTCCTTTATATTGTTGATTCTTTCTTCCATGACTTCAAATCTGCTGTTGTGTACCTATATTGTATTTTTAATCTCACTTATGATGTCTTTCATTCCCATAAGCTCTGTCAATATTCTATTCAAGATTTTTAAAGTTTTATTCTAGCTTTCACCAATCAGAAAAGTAGTGAGTTTTGTGGCAAAAGCATTTTTGAGCACTTCAGGATTAAAGAAGATCTAGAGAATCTATTCTGTTTTATCTTCAAGAATATTGAGAGATTGATAGATCCTGCAGCAATTAGCACACCATACTTTCCTATTGGCAATCTATTCTAGATTCTTTAAGAAATTTAGTTAGCTAAGAAAAATGTGACAAACATGATTCTAATTGTTCTTCCCTGCTTCGAAAGTTCTAATTTCATTTAACAGAATATATTCTTTTTAAAAATTTCCCCTTCAGTGTGTACTGAAAACTGTAATTCATTTTCACCCTTTACTTTTTTTTTGGTTTCTCATGAATTTAGGTATAAATCCTCAGATTCATCTGTAAAGCAAAAATAATTCCAAGTCAAAATTAGATTAGTTTATAATTTTTATTATACACCCCAATGTCTCTAGTATTCTCTAGAAATAAGTTTGAGAAGAGGGACTGTAAGAGATCAACAATTAAGCAGCTCTTTATGTTATTAATACTCAGAGTGTGGTTATAAAATGAAGGCTCTACAATGGTAGTCAGTTTTTTAAATCAAATAGATGCCTTAAATTGGCATCAAGAGTACATGCTAAAGTTTGAGGCAGAACAACCTCTAGAAAAATCTCTAAAAAATGCATGGCTTCTGGATATTGAGATCGCCTAGAACACTAATTTTAATGAGTACCAGACACTAAAAGTCCAGCTGTTGCCAGAAATGATGTGAATAAGCCAATCAGTTGCTCAGTTAGAAGATAAAGCAAACAAAATTAAAGAGAGCATATTGTATCAGCATCATCAAGGACTTTCATCATCTTGTCCTTCCTTCTTGTATACTGAGGATTGTTTTTTGCACTTTTTCTCCTTCCTGGAAATTTGCACTTGGTGTAGATTTCAGAAAAAAAAATGTGCCTGATCGTCTATGATGGTACATTTTTATGTTGAAGGTGGCTGGAATGAATCCAAACTAATTATTTTTTTAGACTTTCCTGTCCATGAAAAATATTTAACCTTTCCACAGACATACACAAGATTGGTTGTTTTTCCAAAGATTCCAAAGATTTTGACTAGCCATAAAGATTTTAAATGAATGTTAGTGATATAAAGTAAAAGTAAAATTTGAGTCAGGATTGTGTAATAGAGTTAGTATTGAAGTAATTTCTCCACCCTTTCTCAGCTTGTGACATCAGAAAACCTGCTTTAAATTTTTACCCTCAGATCCTTCAGTTCAAATGAGAAATTTGTATCAGATTAATTCACAGGATTTTCCATCTACAACACCTTGTAGATCTATTAAAATACCTATTTAAGAAAGACTAATGTTTCCTAACATTTATTAAATACCTAGTGTATGCTGTAGGTTCTTCTAGGTTCTCTTTATACTTGTGCATTTAATTAGAGTTCAGATTTTATAAGTATTTTATAAATAGATGTATTTTAAACAAACTTTTTAACATATATAAAGAAAAGTCGTAAAAGCCTTAAACTTAGAACTCAACCACAACTGTCTCAATATCTTTAATATGAATGAAAGATATTTGACCTTTCAAAAATAAGTTTGTCTAAGAGAAACTATAGGCTATGGTTAATAGTATACTTATAAAAATGTGCTTTTTTCAGTTATAATAAAATATACCACACGAAGGCAAGATGTTAATAATAAGGTAAGATATGGGAACCCTGTATTTTATCCATGATTTTCTGTAAACCTTCAATTTCTCTAATAAAAATAAATAAATACATGAATACATATTTTACTGAACAAGAATTTAGTGGTTACTCTGTTGAAATTTCCTTAAAATCTGCTTTGGTGTGTTTAAATATACACTGTGAAATTGCAATATAATCTATGACTATAGGAGATATATTTCTGCCTTCAGTCTCCAAGACAGAAACCTTAAATAGTAATTCACTCCTGCATGGGTATTACAACTGGGTAGTGGTGACCTTAGTCAAAGTCTTCCAAATGATTACCTTGTTTAGAATGAACATTTTATCCCTCTTGAAAGTTAGCCTCTGCATTGTTATCCTAAAACATGCAAAAATGATGCACAGGTAGGTGTTTAGACAACAAAGGACCTTGAATTCCAATTTGTTTTGACACTTACATCCTGCCTTAAAATAGATTTTCCTTATTATCAGGTTGGATGAGGACTGAAGAAGTTTTCAATTATTTCTTCATTCATATGAACCAGAACATTTAAATTCCCCTGTAAAATGAGAAAATCTCCTCTGTCCTGGATCTGAAAGTTTGCTTCACTTTTGAAATTCTTCAGTTTTCTGAGACATGAAAAAATATCTGTGAAGGACAACATATCTAAGAACATCATCTCAAGTTGCTGAATTTGCTGAAATCATTTCCAAATGGTTGCAGAATTTGTTTCATTTACTTAAGAGTAGATCATGGCAAATAAGTTCCCCAAAGGAGGTGTAAAGGGTTCTCTAATTGCTAAACTTGAATATCTAAAGCACCAAGGCCCAACAAAAGTAACTCTTCCTTCCATTTATACTACATGTGCCTTCTCATAGAAAGATAATATGGGAAACCGTAATGGGTCTCATCAAATAATAATACAAGTGTCCATTATATTTTATTTTTTATTCTATTTAAACCTAGTAGAGTTAAATTTACACAACTCTAAGTTCTCTGAAAAGTTGAATTTTGTCTTATTACATCTTCAATTTTATTGACATTTTCCAGGATTGACCTATTCATCGGCCCAGATATAACTAATATGCAATCAAGAAAGCTTGGGTAAGAGAAGGGAAGGGGTGTCATTGATAGTATCAGAGACCTGGCATCTACTTTAATTGAAATACCTGGTTGATGAGACTGCATATATTAATAAGTTGTTCAACATTGGCATTCAAATATCTACAGTCAAATGTGTATAGTCTAAGAGCTATATCTTTGTTTCATTATTCAGAAAATTGCTTTGATATTACATGCAGAAAATAGTACAAAAATGCTTAATGGAACTGATAAATTTTAATTGCTTTTATAGTAGCACTCCATAAAGAAGAATAAACAGACTCTTACTTGAGCCAGAGGCATAATTATAAGCTCCATTAAAACACTTTCAACAAAGGCTATGAAGAATATTAACCCCTTTAACTTAAGTGAAGTCTATGGCAAGGACAGAATGCAATTGAATCCTGACTACACTTCCCTTATTGTGTTTTTTTCAGAAAAAGTACTTGACCTTTGTTTTATGGTCCTCAGATATCAGAAGTACTTCCTTCCGAGAGATTTGAGAGTATTAAATTATTTAAACATCTAAAGCACAGGAACATTCCTAGCTGAGTATCAAAAAATTCCAGCTATATTTATTAATTTAGAGATGATAACAAAGGGATACACTATAAATCCTAAGTTCTCTTGTTCTCCCAAAATAAATATTTACATTTAAAGTATTTATTTATCTTTGCTGTTTCCTACTGAGTGACAAAGTATAGGCTGTTAAAAAAATAATCTGCACCTGTTACTAGCCTTGTAGTATTCTCTCTATTAGATAGGATGGGATACGAGGATAAGGTAAATTGCAACAATCCTGCAAGTCCTGGGATTTGGAAAAACATATATGATACTTTAAAATTAAAGATTCATCTCAACAGAGGAATCAAATATTAATTTTGACCAATTATCAAAATATAGATACAATTTTTATTTCTCATGTTACTCATCTCATTTAAAGATGCCTTTTAAAATCCAAGGGATATACAATACAGACTAAGAGAAAGGCAATGAGGAGAAACAGCTAAAGAGGTGTCAACCCACTCCAATACAGATGTCAAGGTAACCAACAGAAGCTTGTTTCACACAACACTGAATGGAAAAATGTGCGTGTGTGTGTTTTTTAACATAGAGAAAAGATCCAGCAAGGTCAGCTTTGTTAGTGGATGTCGGTTCCCCATAGCCATTTGGTCATAATCTGTGGCTAATGTAGAGAGGTGTTGGATGCACAGTAGCCCTCACTTGTGTTCATTGCTTCTGCAGTAGAGGAACCCATTCCCTCCCTGCCACATGCAGATATGCCACTGGGGTATAAGCTAGATGTCAAAAATTATGCCTGCCAGAATTAGACTGTCTCCAGTGAATGTATGCATATGCTCGAGACAATGGGTGAAGGGATGTCTTGTTAGACCCTTTATCTACTAATGGATTTCATTTTATCCTGCCAGACTGACACACCTGCTCTTGAGTACAGGATCTATTTTTGGGTCTTAAGGAAAGTTGCCAAGCCATGCTAGGATTGCCCCCTATCACGGCATGCCAACCAAAAGTTTTATTTAGGGATTGTGGGCAGATGGAGTTGGACTAACAAGCAGAGAAAGAGGCAAAAGCTGTTCAAGGAACATGCTTTAGGGATCAGCAGACCTTGACATTTCTGTACAACTCTCAGAAAGGTGAGGAACAGTGAGAAAAAGAAGTAAAAAAAATGAACATGAGTTACCAAGCCCTGGAGGCAGCTGGTTTCCCTCCCTGACCACTAAGATATTGAGCTGGGGAAAAATCCCTGGATCACTGCAGCTGACTGAGCGGGCAACAGGCATTTTCCTCTCTGCCAGCTATTTCAAGGTAAAAGGTGGGGGGAAGTTGGGGGTCCTTTCTTTCAGTGAATTTGACCAGTAGATTCTGCTTTGAATCTCCAATCTGAAGATTCCACACAGTAAATCAGGAAAGCAAAGACTGAAAAACCTCTGTGGAAAGGTGGTCAGTCTGGAAATTGCACAGACAAAAAACTTTTTGGTTGTTGGTGTCCCAGAAGGAGAAGAGAATGGAAAGGGGGCAGAAAGAATATTTGAGTAAATAATGCCTGGACACTACCCAACCCTTATGAAAGACATAAAGCTCAATATCAAAGAGAACAACCCACCCCAATCAGAATAAATCCAAATATAGCTACCCTGAGACATCTACTATGCAGAATAACAAATACAGGGATAAAGAGAGGATTTTGAAAACAATAAAAGAAAAGAAAAGCATCACATAAAAGAGAATCTTTATAAGATTAAGTGCTGACCTCTCATCGGAAACCAAGGAGGTGAGAAGAAAGTGGTATAATGTATTTGAGGTGCCAAAAGAGGAAACTGCCCAACAAGATTTCTGTATCTGGCAAAACTGTCCTTCAAAAATGAGGGTGAATTCAAAGTCTTTACCCAAAAACAACAACAACAACAACAACAACACTGATGGAATATTTTACCAAAAGACAAAAGAATGACTAGAGATACTAAAGGTATTGCTGTAGCCTGAAAGGCTAAAAGAAGGTCAAGAGATTTGGAGAAGAATATACAAATGAAGATTATTAAGAAGAGTAAACTAAATGGTAAGATGACAGATGATAGAACCAAATGAAAACAGAGAGCCAAAAGACAAAATGGATAAAGTAATAATGCCTGTACTGTAATAACTTTGAATGTTAATGACTTGAACCCCCCAATCAAATGTGAAAGGTTGGAAAAAGACATTCCATGCAAATAATAACCAAAATAGAGCTGGAGTATTGATACTAATATTGGACAAAATAGATTTCAACTGCCAAACTGGTATAAGGGATGAAGAAGGTCATTATATATTAATAAAAAGGGCAATTCACCAAGATGAAATAACTCTACAAAATATTTATGCACTTAACCTGAGTGTCCCAAGATACATAGACAAATGCTGGCAAAAGATAGAAATAGATTTCTCTACAATAAAATTCAGAGAATTCAATAAACCACTTTCATTATTGGATAGAACTTCTGGACAGAAGATAAATACAGAAACAGAGAACTTGAATAATATGATAAATGAACTAGACCTAACAGACATCTATAGAGAATTACACCCCCAAACAGCAGGATATACATTCTTTTCAAGAGCTCATGGATCCTTCTCCAATATAGACCATATGCTGGGTCACAAGAAGAGTCTCAATAAATTTAAAAAGATTGAAATTATACAAAATATTTTCTCAGATCATAATGGAATGAAACTAGAAATCATTAATGGATGGAAAGGGGAAATTTTATAAATATTTGGAGATCAAACAACACACTTTAATAATCAGTTGGTCAAAGAAAAATTTGCAAGAGAAATAAGCAAATAACTTGAGATGAATGAAAATGATTACACAACATATCAAAATCTAAGGTCACTCCAAAGACAGTGCTGAAAGGGAAATTTATAACCCACAATGCCTACATTAAAAGAGAAGATAGAGGTAAAATTGATTATTTAACTTCACACATGGAGAAACTAGGAAAAGAACAGCAAACTAATCCCAAGCCAAACTGAAGGAAAGAAATCTCAAAGATCTGAGGAGCAATAAATGAAATAGAGAAGAACAAAACAAGAAACAATCAACAAAACCAGAAGTTGATTCTTTGAGAAGATCAACAAAATTGACAAACACTTAGATAGACTGACAAAGAAAAAAAGGAAGAACCCACAAATAAAATCAGAAAAGAGAGGGGGCACATTGCCACTGACACCACAGGAATAAAAGAAATCATAAGAGGATATCAGGAACCATGCTATGCAATAAAACTAGACATGTAGAGGAGATAGACAAACTCCTAGAAACACACAAAACACTGACACTGACTCTAGGAGAAATAAAATACCTCAACAAATGAATCACTAGTTTGAAGATTGACACAGTCATCAAAACCCCCTCAAAAATGAAAAGCCCAGGACCAGAGGGCTTCACAGTTGAATTTTACCAATCAAAGACAATCAAATACCAATTGGAAGTGCTTCCAAAAAATTGAACAAGAAAGAATGCTACCAAACTCAATCTATAAAGCCAACATCACCCAAATACCAAAACTAGATAAAGATACTATTCAAAGAAACTAAAGAAAATTACATACCAATATATCTAATGTATACAAGATTAATATGCAAAAATCAACAGCATTTCTATACACTACTAACATGCAATCTGAATAGGAAATCAGAAGAAAAACTCCACTCAATAGCAATTAAAACAATCAAATAATTAGGAATAAAAACCAAAGACATAAAGGACCGGTAAACAGAAAACTACAAAACATTGTTAAAAGAAACTGAAGAAGATTTAAATAAATGGAGGGGTATTCCATGTTCTTGGATTGGAAAACTACATATTATTAAGATGCTAATACTACCCAAATTGATTTACAGTGTCAATACAATCAGATTTAAAATCCCAACAGCTGTTTTTGCAGAAATGGAAAAATCAATTATCAAATTTATTTGGAATGGTAAAGGGACCTGAAACAAAAAAAGTACTTAAAAAAGAAGAACAAGCTTGGAGGACAATCACTTCCCAACTTCAAAGCATATTATTTAGCTACAGTGGTAAAACAAAAAATTGCATGGTACTGGCATAAAGATAGATACATTGTCCAATGGAACCAATTGAGAACTCAGAAATAGACCCTAATATGTATAGTCAAGTGATTTTTGACAAGGTAATCAAGCTCTCCCAGCTGGGGCAGAACAATCAATATAAAAAATGGTGCTGAGAGAACAGGATATCCACATCCACAAGAAAGAAAGAAGACCCCTATCTCATACCTTATACAAAAATTAACTCAGTATGGTTCAAGGAACTAAATATAAAAGCCACAACCAGAAATCTCCTAGAAGAAAATGTAGGAAAACAACTTCAAGATTTATGGCAGGCAGTAGTTTCTTAAACCTTACACCCAAAGCATGAGCAACTGAAGAAAAAAAAAATAGATAAATGGGAGTTCCTCAAAATTAAAAATATTATTGCACTTCACGGGCTTTTGCAAAAAGGGCAAAAAGGCAGCTGGCTGAAAGGGAGAAAATATTTGGTAATCACACGTCTGATAAGGGTTCAATATCCATGATACACAAAGAGACCAGAAAACTCAACAATAAAATTGAAACTACCTAATTAAAAAATGGAAAATATACTTGAAAAGACAATTGTCCAAAGAAGAAATACAAATGGCAAAGTAACACATAAAAAAATTTACATCACTAGCAATTAGAGAAATGCAAATCAAAACTAAATTGAGATATTATTTACCACGCATTAGACTACCCGCTATTAAAAAGCCAGAAAACTTTAAATGTTTGAAAGTATGTGGAGAGATAGGAACACTTATTCACAGTTGGTGGGAATATACAGTGGTACAGCCCCAGTGGGGGACTATTTGGCAATTCCTAAGAAAATTAAATATCATCTTTCCATGAGTCCCAGCAATACCATTAATAACTTTATACCCAGAAAAACTGAGAGCAAATATATAAACAGACATCTGTACAGCCATGTTCATAGTAACATTATTCATGATTGCCAAAAGTTGGAAAAGGTGTCCATCAACTGATGAATGGGTAAAAATTTGTGGTGTATACCCACGATGGAATGTTATACAGCAATAAAAGAAACTGAAATTGTGAAGACTATGACAGCATGAATGAAACTGGAGAACATTATTTTGAGTGAAACAATCTAGATCCAAAAGGATAAATATTGTATGATTACACTATGAGGAACTAAATATATTATGTAAACTCATGGAGTTAATAATTAGAATGTAGGTGACGGGAAAATAGAAGTAGGGTAGAGAATGGAAACTGAGGGTTAATCTGTGCAGAATTGATAAAAAGTTGTTTTTAAATATTTGGAAATTAATAGAAATGGTGAAAGGATATCATGCTGTTTGTAACTAGCAGAGAAGATTATATGGGTATGACAGTGGTTGAATGGAAAATTCTAAGGTCATGTATATTACTAGAAGGAAAAGTAAAAACTGTGACATGGGACATGTAACATGTAACATGTAACTTGTGGTATAACATGGAACATGGAACATGGGATTGTAAAATTTCATGCATAACATTAATATGGTTGATATTACATCTATGACCATTTTTTCCCATATATTAGTTCATTTATTAGTTGGAGTACTTCTATAAAACAAAATTTACCTTGAGGTTCAGTTTATATACTGATGGAAATGTTCAAAAAAATTTTTAAATAAGGATTTGTTTCCAAGCATCCTCCAATGATGCCAATTAATTATTTTTATTATCACTATTAATTCATGACTTTAAATGCTGTGTGTTCCAGTCCATTGAAGTCATTATTATTATTGCTGCCCAAATTTTCCCATCTTTGGTATGTATGAGCCTGTTCAAGTTGACCCCTGTGTCATTTTTTTTCTCCCTGTGTTATTTTCTTATAAATATTTTAAAAGATGCTTACATTACATAAATTTTTCACAAAAATTACAGGAATTCCCATGTTCCCCACCTCCCACACATTCCACAACCTCCCACATAAACATCTTTCATTAGTGTGGCACATCATCTGCAATGGATATACACATCCTGGGGCTTTGCCACTTAGCATGGACCATAGTTCACACTGTAGACCACAGTCTCTCCCACACAGTTCTGCATGTTATATGCTGATGTAAAATGGCCTATATCTGTCATTGTAATGTCACTCAGGATAATTTCCAAGTCCCGAAAAAGCCCCTGTATTACAACTGCTATTCCCTCTCCCTGCCCCCAGAGCATCCAGTGGCCACTGGCTCCACCTCAATGTTGTAATCTCTTCCATTCCTTGAATCACAATATGTCTACAACGGAATACTGGTAAGTCCACTCTAGTCCATAGCTCTTCCCCCAATCCTGAGGAGACTGGGATGGTGATGTCCACTCCATCTCCAAGTGAGAGGGATCTTATATCCCATGGATAAGATGGATGGGATTATCCTGCCTGCAGCTGAAGACCCTCTCCACTTCCTGGGTTGTCCATTGTCCATCATCATCTCCCCACCAGGTGTCTTGGGTGAGTCCATTGAGCTGTAGATTAGGAGTTGCTGCTCCACTGAAATTCCAGTCACAGCTGGCACAGGGACAGGACACAGGTTCCATTCTCTGGAAGTACACCTACAAACTCCAGCACCATATATAGATTTGAATAGAAGGAAATGATGGACCATATGCAGGGAGGGCTTATTTGAGCCAACTCTGTCACTCTCAGGAGCACAGATTCCAAATAAAGCCCACTGAAAAGATACCAATTTCTGGAGCTATCCTCCCTTATATAGGACCTGGGTGTCTCCAGAGCCCTCAGAAGCCCCTCTGTTTGGGGTGATATCCACTTTGGTATTCTATGAGATCCTACTGAGGTGTGCATAAGCGTTACCTCTGGGATGACCTCCCAACACTCTTTGAAGTCTCTTAGCCATATGACCTCAGTTGTCTTTACCTGTTCCCAGCTTTAGTCAAAGTCGTTTTCCAGTTTTATTGCCAGTTGGCACTTGGTAGCAATCCCTCATTGCCAGGGATGCTCATCCCTGGGAATTATGTCCCACGCTGGGGGGAAGGTATTGCATTCATATGCTGAGTTTGGCTTAGAGAGAGGCCACATTTGAGCAGCAAGGAGGCTCTCAGGCAGCAAACATTAGGCACCCCATAAAAATAGTCTAAGCTTCAATTACAAGAGGAAAGACTCATAAGGCTAGTCATCAATAAGAAGAACATATCAGTGGACCATCCTCCTTAACCAGCCACTGCCCCTGCACTTGGGGGACTGTTGCTGCTCCCTTGGAGAATGTGGCAGAGCTTTCCAGGCTGGGAATTCAATATTCTCTCATTTATTGAGTGATTCTCCACCCACTGTGACCATGTCCCATCCCTTGATCATTTGAACAATTTTATGTATCTTTTATATGTATTCAGGTGAACTACCTCCCATGAAACCCCCATCCCTGACACCCCGCACCAACGATCCTCTCCTGCCCCCATTGTAACCCTTCTGTGATCCAAACCTTCCTTAAAGATGAAGCCCGTATAATAGCCAAATACAATTAATAGGAAAATGAAATAATAGTGATAGTTTAAGTGTAAGAGGTAAAATACGTGGAAACTGAAAAAGAAACACTAAAAATAAAATTAAATTAAAGGATTGGGATATTCAAAAAATGGGAAAAAACAAAAAAATAAAAATAAAATAAAATTTTTTTTTAACATTTTTCCTTTTATTACTGCATTACCAGGTGTCCAGTCTGTACCGTGGCACCTTGCCCC
Organism: Cabassous unicinctus; assembly: GCA_029593785.1. Lineage (NCBI taxonomy): Eukaryota > Metazoa > Chordata > Mammalia > Cingulata > Chlamyphoridae > Cabassous > Cabassous unicinctus. The sequence goes on from JAQZBX010044650.1 coordinate 16,667, forward strand.
TCTCACTCCCCAGTGTCTGCCAAATTTTCATTTAATTTGCAAAGAAGTTTTAGGTCACAGCAAAGTCACACACAGAATACAAGAGACTCTCATATTCCCAAACTCCTCCCCCTTTCCTCATCCCATATTAAAATCTTTTTGTATGTGGATGGTAGCATTGTTTTAACTGTTATACAGATAGTGAAACATAGCTACTAAATATTGTCAATGGTTTATACTACCATTTACATTTTAGACTGTACAATTTAATACTTTTTGATGATATTTGCCATGTCCTGTGTCCATCACCATAAGGTAATGAAAAACATTTCCACTGGCCACTAAATACCCCCTGTTTTATCTATTCTGTTCCTCCCTCCCCATCCACCTGGGGCATATGACAACTCCCTGTCTTGACTCATTGGATGAAAATATTCATAGTTACATGCAAGAAGAGGTCTTAATATGCTGGTTGTCTTCCCCTATTAGGATCCACCTTTGCTCATAAGAGACGCCCACCTGTCTGTTACTGGGTGAATCGGTTCTCCCAAAGATGGGGGTCCATCTCCTTCCCACTCACCGTGTGGGTCTCCACCCACCGACACAACACATTATGACAAGAGGAATACTCACACACTCCCCAGAAGCCTGCTTCAGATGTGCCCTGTCCTGAATGTCCCCCAACCAACACCCTAAACCAGTGATACTCCCTTGTCATATTACCATAAAAGCATTACCACCCCTTCACGTTCAACCTCATACCCACAAATACCATGTTCACCTTGACCCTCTACCATCTCTCCCCCCAGTATCCTGGGTATTCTAACCTGCCCTTCCTAATCTACCCACCTGTCAACTGTGAACCACCAAACCCAGTAATATCACTACCCACCTGTACTATCTTTCAATAAGCAACTATACTCAATCACTTTACCATAGATTATGTCCGTATTGGTTATGGCTAACAACCTTCTCTTCTCTTTCTCTCCCTTGTTAACTTATCTTTCAGACAATCTTTCTCAGAGACTGTTCACTTTCCTCAATTCATATCAGTGAGGTCATGTACTGTTCATCCTTCAATGCCTGGCTTGCTTCACTCAACATAACATCTTCAAGATTCATCCATGTTATTCCGTGTGTTAGCACTTTATTCCTTCTAACAGCTGAGTAATATTCCATTGTATGTATGTAGCACATTTTGTTTACCCCTTCATCTGTTGATGGGCACTGGGGTTGTTTCCAACTTTTGACAATAGTGAACAATGCCACTGTGAACATTGGTGTGTATGTATCTGTTCGTGTCTTTGCTTTCAATTCTTCTGGGTATATATCCAGCAATGGAATCGCTGGATCATATGGAAGATCTATTGTTAGTTTTCTGAGGACCCAAGAAACTGTCCTCCACAGCAGCTGCACCATTCCACAATCCCACCCGCAGTGGATGAGGGTTCTCATTCCTCCACATCCTCTCCAACACGTATAATCTGCCGTATTTTTAAGTAGCCACCATTCTGAAGGGTGTAAGATGGTATCTCATTGTAGTTTTTATTTGCATTTCCTTAATAGCTAGTGATGTCAAGCATTTTTTCATGTGCTTTTTAGGCATTTGTATTTCTCCCTTGGAGAAGTGTCTATTCAGGTCACTTGCCCATTTTTGAAATGGGTTGTGTGTCTTTATTTTTGAGGTGTAGGATTTCTTTATTTTGCAGGATATTAGGCTCCTATAAGATATATGGTTGCCAAATACTTTCTCCCCTTGGGTAAGCTGCCTTTTTATTTTCTTAATATCATCCTTTGAGGTGAAGAAGTTTTTAATTTTGAGGAGATTCCATTTGTCTATTTTTTCTTTTGCTGCTCATTCTTTGGTTGTGAAGTTCAAGAAACCATTTCCTATTACAAGGTCCTGTAGAGGCTTCCATACATTATCTTCCAGTATCTTTATGGTTTTGGCTCTTATATTTAGATCTTTGATCCTTCTTCAGTTGATTTTTGTATAACGTATAAGATGGTGTTCCTCTCTCATTCTTTTGAATATGGCTATCCAGTTCTCCAAGCACCACTAATTGAAGAGACCATCCTTTCCCAACTGAGCGGGCTTGGTGGCCTTGTCGAATATCAGATGACGGTATATGTGAGGATCTATATCAGAACTCTCAGTCTGGTTCCATTGGTCAGTATATCTCTCCTTGTGCCAATACCATGCAGTTTTGACCACTGTAGCTTTGTAGTATGTTTTAAAGTCAGGTAGTGTGATACCTCCAACATCATTTTTTCTTTTCAATATGTCTTTGGTGATTTGGGGCCTCTTACTTTTCCAAATATATTTTGTAGTTAGTTTTTCCAGTTCCTTTTAAAATACAGTGTTGATTTTTATAGTGATTGCTTTAAATCTGTAGATTAGTTTGGGTAGGATAGACATCTTCATTATGTTCAGTCTTCCTATCCATGAACAGGCAATATTCTTCCATTTATTTAAGTCTTCTTTGATTTCCTTTAACAGTGTTGTGTAGTTTTCTTTATATAAATCCTTTGCATCGTTAGGTAAATTTATTCCTAGGTATCTGATTCTTTTAGCTACTAATGTAAATGGTATTTTTTTCTTCATTTCCTCCTCAGATTGCTCGTTATTAGTGTACAGAAATGTTACTGATTTTGAGCATTGATCTTATAGCCTGTGACATTACTGAGCTCCTTTATAAGTTCTAGAAACTTTGTTGTAGATTTCTCAGGACTTTCTACATAAAGGATCATGTCATCTGCAAATAATGAAACTTTTCCTACTTCTTTTCCAATTTGGTTGCCTGTTATATCTTTTTCTTGCCTCAGTGCTCTAGCAAGTAATTCTAAGAAAATGTTAATTAAGAGTGGTGAGAGTGGGCATCCTTGTCTTGTTCCCGATCTCAGAAGGAAACTTTTAGGATTTCACCATTGAAGATGATGTGATCTTTGCATTTTTCATACATACCCTTTATCATGTTGAGAAAGTTTCCTTCTATTCCCATCATTTGCAGTGATTTTATCAGGAAAGGATGCTGTATTTTGTTGAATGCTTTTTCTGTGTCTATAGAGATGATCATGTGATTTTTTTCTTTCAACATATTTATGTGGTGTATTACATTGATTGACTTTCTTATATTGAACCATCCTTGCACACCTGGGATGAAACCCAATTGGTCATGATGCAAAATTCTTTTGATATGTTGTTGAGTGTGATTAGCAAGTATTTTGTTGAGGATTTTATCATCTAGGTTCATTAGAGAAATTGGTCTGCAATTTTCCTTTCTTGTGTTATCTTTTTTGGCTTTGGTATTAGGGTAATTTTTGCATCATAGAAGGAGTTAGGCAATACTCCTTCTACTTCTTTCTTTTGGAAGAGTTTAAGGAAGATTGGTGTTAGCTCTTTCTGGAATGTTTGGTAGAATTCAGCTGTGTAGCCATCTAGTTCTGGGCTCTTCTTAGTTCGGAGATATTTGATGACTGAGTCTATCTCTTTACTTGTAATTGGACTGTTGAGTTCATCAATTTCTTCTTTCATCAATGTAGGCTTTTTGTGAGTTTCTAGAAACTTGTCCATTTCCTCTCAATTGTCATTCTTGTTGGCATATAATTTTTCAGTGTATCCTCTAATGATACTCGTTATTTCTATGGCGTCATACACAAAATAATGGTCATTCCTTATTTTGTGTATTTGCATCTGTTCTCTCTTTTCCTTTGTTAGTCTGGCTAAGGGTGTGTGAATTTTATTGATATTCTCTAAGAACCAGCTTTTGGTACTGTTTATTTTTTCTAGTTCTTTCTTATTCTGTATTTCATTTAGTTCTGCTCTAATCTTTGTTATTTCCTACTTTCTACTTCCTTTGGGTTTAGCTTATTGTTGTTTATCGAATTCCTCCTAGTGTGCAGTTAGGTCTTCAATTTTATCTCTTTCTTATTTTTTAATAGGTGTATTTATGCCTATGAATTTCCCTCTCAGGACAGCTTTGGCTGCATCCCATGGGTTTTAGAATGTTGTTTTGTCATTTTCATTCATTTTAGGTTGGTTACTGATTTCTTTTGAGATTTGCTTCTTGACCCACTCTTTGTCTAAGAGTGTTGAGATTGACTTTCATATCCCTTTGCCTAATCTCTCTCTCTGGCCCTTAGTGATTTCCAATATCATTCCATTGTGGTCAGAGAAATTACTTTGTATAATCTCAATCTTTCTGAATTCATTGAGAGTTGTTCTGTGGCCTAGCATGTGGTCTATCTTGGAATATGATCCATGTGCACTCAAGAAGAATGTAAAACCTGCTGTATTTGGTTGTAGTGTTCTTTATATGTCTATTATTAGGTCCAGGTCCTCTAATGTATTGTTCAGTCATTGTTTCTTTATTGATTCTCTGTCTAGATGTTCTGTCTAATGGTGATAATGGTGTATTAAAGTCCCCCACTATAATTGTAGAGGCATTTATTTCTCTACTTAGTTTTTCCAGAGTTTGCCTCATGTATTTTGAGGCATTCTGATAAGGTGCATAAATGTTTATGATTGTTCTCTCTTCTTGAGAGATTACCATTTTTACTAATGTATAGTGTCCATCTTTGTCTCTTAAAATAGTTTTGCATTTAAAGTCTATTGTGTCTCATATTATGATAGCTGCTCTTGCCCTTTTTTT
>JAQZBX010044651.1:0-21292 GCA_029593785.1 Cabassous unicinctus
ATATAAATAATATAATAATACCTATCTTATTTCATATAGTGCAGATTTAAGATCTTGGTAAATGTGGAATAATTCGAACCCTGTTGGGCAGACAAAAAGTGCTAAATCATATTATCTCTAAAAGCATAGCTGTTAGAGCTTCATAGTTGCTCTGTTCCTGTCAATGATGAGGACTGGCTGTCTGATTTTTCCTTCAGGTTTCTAGTTTGCTCCAATTCCCCTCACATATATTTTAAAACTAATTTGACCTATGTCAGTTTGAGTTGCTTGTAGCTAAAAAAAAACCCTAAGGGTTACTGTTCTCACACACTGTGGAGGCCTTTTCTCCCCAAAGTGTTTATGAGATGCCAGAGCAAGAACCATATAGGAAAGCAGATGTGGCTCAAGCATTTGGGTGCCTGCCTACCGCGTAGGAGGTCCTGGGTTCGGTTCCCAGTGCCTCCTAGAGAAGATGAGCAAGATGGCGAAGTGACCTGCGAGCTGATGCAACAAGATGATGCAACAAGGAAACACAAAGTGGAAACACAATGAGAGACACAACAAAGCAGGGAGCAGAGGTGGCTCAAGCGATTGATCGCTTCTTTCCCACATGGGAGGTCCCAGGTTCGGTCCCCGGTGCTTCCTAAAGAGAAGAGGAGCACACAATGAATGGACACAGAGAGCAGACAGTGAGTGAAACAACGAGGGGTGGGAGGAGAAAAAATAAATAAAATAAATCTTAAAAAAAAAAGAACCATATAGTACTAAAATTGGCATCATCTAGAACACCAAGAATAGTTCCCTGCATGTATGAAACTCTCATTTTATTGACTTGGAGACCAAATGCCTGAATAGCACCATTGATCCTTTCATTAGAGGTTTCCCAGAATTTCCTTTGTAATAAAATTCAAAACTAAGAGCATCTGATCTCCTTTAGAGTCCTGAAGGAGGCCACCACCAAATACTTAACTTCTCAGAAAGGTAGAAGGTGCAAGGGAAAGAAAGCTTTGGAGAGTCAGGGGCCTGTGTTCCAATTCCTACTCCACCACTTACTACCTGGGTGACCTTAAGTGAGTAACTTACTCTCTGAGTCCCAGTTTCCCCACCTGTAATACAGAGCTAATAAAATGTACCTCACAAGGACTTAGAATTCAACAAAACCAGAACAGATTACATGGCCCAGGATGGTTACTCTATTTAGACTTGTTTTTTGAAAGTGCTCTATGAAAGTATTGTGCATCAGCAGGAAAAAAGGGAAATGAAGATACTTTAAATGAAAACAAGTAATCTACAGGAGTATATAATTTGATCTACAACTAACATGTAAACTCCTGCTAGTTAAAAGGGAAACAAGAAAAGGAGCAGAAAAAGTTTAGATGATGTCATTTTACCATCAATGTTGAATTAAGTGCATGTTCATTTTCACCATTATTACTGATTCAGTATCTAGAAGATTCCATTTTCTTGCTATTTTATTCTAGATTTTGTTTAACACATTTAATAAACAAATTGTCTAAAAATTACTATAGGCTGAACATAATTTGTTGAGAGTTCAACTACTGTCTGAGTAGTTTGATGGACACATTTTAATAGTAGGGATATTTTGTTTTATATGATATTTTACCTTTTTGTTTGTTTGCTCTTTTATTCTTTAAAAGGTTTATATTATTTTAAAATGATACAAATAATACCACACTATGAGAAACAATTTGGAAAATTAAGAAATAAAAAATATCTATAATTTTACTACCCTAATATATTTATTTCCTTTATGTTGATTTTTCTTTTCTCATTTTCTCTAAGATTCTAAAAATTCTACAGCAATTTTTCTAGATACAGATAATGTTGAGTAGATATTGGGCTGTTTCTTGTTTTTTTTTATCATTTTGCTTTAGTTTTTATAAGTATTATTTGTTTTTTACTTTAGTATGTGTCCCATTTTGAAAATTTATCAATATTTAATACTTTATTGATACACAATAGATATTCATATTCAGACCGCAAAATGTTTTATAGACATATTCTATTTATGTTTAAGTGGTGGAATCTCTCAGAGAAAATACAACAATCTTTGATGATAATAGATACATCAAATGTTGAGATACTAGTCATCACAATATGTAAAACTTGTGTTTCACTGAATGTTTCTCCTAATTCCTAATTTCTCTAGAAGCAAAGTGGTGGTTGAGGGAGGATGATGGAGGGGAGAGGGGGGAAAGCATGCTTTAGTGATTATGTCTTGAAATCATGTCATAACTAGAACCTGGCTTTAATTTAACCATTTGGCATGACTTTGGGGATAAGTTAATAGAGATTATAGGCTACTTAAAAGCCCTGACCCCCAAACCATTCCTTATTGCTAGGGAAAGAGGAAGCATCTCCTCAGCAGAGTTTTAAGGTAAGTAAGAATTAGGTGGATATGGCAATGGGGACAGGAAGGTAGAAATGGAACACAGAGGGAATGTTCCAGGAAAAGGGACCAGCATGTTAAAAGGCCTGGAGGTAGGAGAGAGCAGTGCCCATTGGAAACTGCAAGTAACTCCTAGACACTAAAGTGTAAGGGGTGAAGGCAGGAGAGACCAAGAATAGGGAGATAGGAAGAGGAGAGATCTAAAGGGCTTCACATTTCTTTTATACTTAGTTCTTGGGACAGCACAGTGCTGGGTACATGGTATATTTATTCTCATTTATTTATTTAGCAAATATTTACTGACCACTTGAAATATACCAAGCTTAAAAAAAATAAAAACAGAGTTCTTCCTTTGTTAAACTTACAACTTGGCTAAGGAGACTTATTAATCCAATAACCACACAAAAAAGCATGGACTCACACATGTGGTACTCTGAGTGTGTGAAAAAGGAAAAAGACTTCCTTATAGAGGGATGAGCAAGAATTGACTAAAACATGGGGCAGGGAAGAGCATTCCAAATGGAGGAAAATAAATGTGCAAAAATCCTGAGGTAAGCTAAGCATGGTAAATGATAGAGACCCATTCAGCCCCCAGCGCTGAGCTGAGGTGTATTGGGAGAATAAGCCAGAACCATATTTAGAGATTTGGCAGTATCCTAAAAGCAATGAGATGGTGAAGAGTTCTAAACTGAGTGATGGCATGCATTTTGTAAAGTTTCCTCTGTCTACATTCTAGAAAAGTGATTTAAGGTCTGAAAGAGTATCTTTCATTGTAGCCCAGAGGAGGGATTTAGCACCTTGTATTTTGGTGGTAGAGATGGCTATGGAGCGATTTGGATATAACAAAAAATATTTAGAAGATAAAATCCACAGTGTTACCGAGCAAGGGCTTGCTGCCCAACTCGCACAGAGGCCAATACTATGACAACAGGGATATTGAGAAAAGAGTTTTATCCCGAGGTCAACCCCCAAGGAGACAGGAGGCAAGGCTCAATCTGTCTCGCAGATCTAAGATCTAAGGGAGGTTTATCAGATGGAAACAAAGGGAGGTGGGGACAGTGACAAGGATTCAGGCTGGCATATTCTGATTGGTTGTTTACAGAACTATCTATATATAGTAGAAACAAGCCAGCGTATTCCGTTTGCTTCCCAGGACTCCTCATCCCCGTACTTCTCAGCCCCATAAACTTGGTTCCAAGGCAGGTGATTTTTGTTCCTAGTGTCTCAGAGGTCGTTCAAAGGGCAAGAGAGCAATGTGTCTGTGTCTGCACATGCTCCCTCGGCGGCTGAGTTTGCGGCTAAGTTTGACTGCCTGTAAGACAAACTCGACAGAATTTTACTAATGAGAGAGGAAAAGATTCTGATAAGCTGCAGGGTTTGGCCTGAGTTTTGATTTTTAGCTAGAACTCTTGGCTTTCTCGCTTATGGTATCAACAGGAACTAATGGATTGTATATGGAGGCTAAGTGGAAATAGATAATTGATTTATAACTCCCTTTGGTTTCTTTATCAGAAGATTTTTAAATATATATTTTTTGTTTCTTTGAATAGGTAAGTTCAAAGCATCATAATATAGCTAAATATAAATGAAGGATATTAATGCAGCAACCTGCCTAAACCAGCTGTTTCAAAAATAAGAAAAACCTTTATTTTAGGCACAAGAATTAAATATCATGTTCTAATGATTCTATGTGTGAAATCATTTTGCATTATCATTCTTGCTTGGAAATATGACTCTCATATTTTTCTCATATATGTTTGCTAATCTTCCAGTTAAAATTATGTTTACAGTATGCTAGTGAATAGCGACCTCACTTCCCTATCATTGAGCAGAGAGTAATAAATCCATAATGTGTTTTGAAAAGAATAAGTGGTATTTTAAGAGGTTGAAGGAAGATGCTTCAAACTCTTCAGAAAAATATATCAATCCAATCAATTCACATATATAAAATAAAAGAGTTTAAAAAAAATAACAATTATAGGTTTAGAACCACTGATCCAACTGCTCATTTAGTATTTTTTAAAGATTTATTTGTTTTTATTTGTCTTTCTCTCCCCACCTCGTTGCACTCACTGTCTGCCCATCTTCTTTTTAGCAGGCTCCGGAAAGTGAACCAGGGGCCTCTCATGTGGAGCAAGGCACCTAATCGCATGAGCCGCTGCCACTACCTAGTATTTTTGTAAGGAAGGAAATTTAGCAGTTTGAAATTTAGGTTAAACTGAATCTGTCTATTGTGAATTGTGTTGGCAAGTTTAAAACATAATTAGCTTGATGCAAAGGCAAGACAAAGGGTAAGCCTCTTATTTTGATTTTAAGTTTTCCTATCTTATGACTTTCAGAAAACAATTTCTTGAACGTCTGCCTGATTTTCTATTACAATATACTAATTACAATATTTACATTGAGTTCTTTAAAATAGAAATCCAAATAATTCTTCATGGGATAGATTGGATATTGGAACGTTCAGTTTTTAGGACAAAAGAATATTTACATATGCTAAATCCAGACTATTTGTGGACAAAAATATATTTAAGTGATGGTAATTGGAAAGCCAGTTTGGACTGAAATAATAAAAGATATAAATACTGTCATTATAAAAAGTTAACACTAGTACAGTTGTTTTTTCTATCATTAGAATATAAAGGTTAACACTTTGCTTTGTATTCATATGCTCTCTGGCTATTACTCAACTTAAAGGTCAACTTAAAGATCAGTAGCCAAGAACTTAGAGAGAGAGAACATTATCTCACAGAGGCAATGTGTACAATTTATGGTCGTGCAAATGATTTCTTCCTATTTGAGGGAAACTCTCTCTGGACTACAAAAATTCAACTAAAGAAAAAAAACGTTTAATTTTAAAATCTAATTCCTAAATTTTTTTGTAAAAAACAACAAAGAGAACATGAATATATTCAGTGCCCTAAAGGAAATTGAGTTATTTATTTCCTATGGCAAGAAAGAACTTAATATTATATCAAATTTGATCTCAAGTGTACCCCCAGTACCCCCTCCCTCTCTCAATATATGTATAATCAGATATAAGTATTTTCAAGATTTTTTGATTGTTGATGTATTTGTTTCGATAGATTGCAAAACACAGATGCCAACCAATAAATAGCAATCATCCTTTTCAAATATGATGTATCAAATGCATCCTCTGTATTTATACTATTGATTTAAAAATAGGATTTAAATTGAGGCACAATGAAGTAAAAACTGATGGGGTCATCATTCAAATACATTCTTATTTTATCTTTTCTCTGATACTACATTCTTAAAATTCTCATTTGAATTTTTTCAATAGTGTTCTAACTGTTCTCCTGCTTTTCACCTAATTCATTTGACACATTCCTGCCATCTTCCTTCTTCCTAAAGTGCATCTCCAGTCATTTCACTCCCCTTCTCAAAATTCTTTAAAGGTCCTCTGTTGCATATTAAACGAAGAGCAAGTTCTCCAGTCTGGCAGTTAAGGCCCTTCATGATCTTACCTCAGGATCTTCCCCACGTAGACTTTGGAGTTACTTTCCTCATTTACCTATACTCTGGCTAAACTAGATCTCTACTCTGTGACTTTGCACTAAATTTTCTGCATTTGGATTTCTTGTTGTTGTTTTGTTTTTGTTGTTGGATTCCTTTTGTTTGATATTATCTTCCCTGCTGCTGGTATCTCTATCTCTTGAAATTCTAACTTTTTATCAAGGCCCATCTCACAAGCTAACTCCTAAATGGACTTGTTCCTGATGTTCTCACTGGATGTGGGATTCCTCTCATCTAATTCCAAATAGCATTTTTAGTACCTCTTTAAGACACCTATATTTTAATATTGTAATATATCTACATGCTTTATTCCCATGCCCATATTTGTAAATTCATCTTTGTCTGCAATAGTACCTGATAGTGTTATGTTCACAATAATATTCTAAAATGTATATTGAATTTCAGTTAAAACTTAGAACCACTGAAGTCCCTAGTGATCATCCCCAAATTTAAAAATCATACCTTTTGTGCCTTCTTTAAGACACAGTCGGAGAAATGGAAGGAAAAAGAACCCCCAAACAACCCCAAAATAAGTGTTATTTTGTGATTTCAAGGGAATTTGGAGTAGAGCAGTGTGGTGAGAGAAGATGCAACACTCCTACATACCACTCCAGTTCCTGCAAGTGTGTATGTGTTTGCATGTTTGTCTGTGTGCAGGTGTGTATGTCCGTATGTTTCCATCTATATCTATAAAAGTAGTGGAAATCCGCTATCATCACGCTATGGTTATCTTTGGTCTTATCATCTTGCATAATAATTTACTTAATGAATAAAAGAGATATATGCTTATTTTTCCCCCTTGGATAGAATTTGGACACATGCTCCAGTTACGTAACCATTGTTACTTAATTAGCTGTGCTAGGTATCATGTTTTCATACTAAATATCTCAAGATTCTCTCTGTGGAGCATTGTATTAAGAAACAAAGTATTGCTGTTATTATTCAATAGTACTCTTTTAAAGCAAGGCGTGAATTTTTCAGTATTAGGCAACACACACACAATCAATGATCTAAAATCAGAAGGACAACATTAACAATATTTAAAACAAAAAAAAAACCCACAAGATATATTTTTAAAATCTTAAATACAGTGATTATGTGATGAGTTTTTAGTGACCAATGTCTTTTACGGATCATATGTATATTTGGCCCAGAGAAATGACATTTTTTGGTAAACGCTGCTTGTTTCTGAAATATATACTAGTCGGAAAGATTAATATAAAATGAATATGTACACAGTGCTCACAATGACAGCAAGTTTCTCTTTGTCATATATACTTTTTCCCACTCCAAAATATTAGACTGACATAAAGAGTGTGCTGAGTTGCTACAGATATGAATACGCTTTTAATTATCCAAAGGAAAATCAAAGTTATAGCTATGAGTCTTTTCATGTATTGTTTTCTTTGGCTCATTTGTTTGATCATTGGTTTGATTATTCTTTCAGTAAGTATGTATTGAGCTCTTGCTAGGTGCCTTGCACCATGCTAGTTAGTAAAAGGCAAGTAAAGATGAATAAGACACTATACTGCCGTTTCAGGTATAGTAGAAATGCCGTCCAAGACTCCATTCTGCTAGACGTAAGTTTTGATGCCCGGTGGTCATAAAGCCATATTCCTATAAACGTGGTCATACATTCAGTAGTCAGAAAGTCATATTTCTATAAATTTAGGAGTTCATGGAGAAAGTTAGTCATTAAGCCATGATCCTATCGATTGGGTAATACATGTAGAATAACACTCAGCTGTGTTTATTTTTCTTGCCTTGCCTACCTATTGTGAAGTAAAATTAACTGTCTCTCTAAGTGGTCTGACTGTACCTTTCATTGAGGAGATTTTGACAATCCTTAATTCTTCAAAATATGCCAAAACTCTGATCAAAATGTTTATAATGCTTAAATTTTAGTCTGTTTATAATTGCATTTTAAAAAAATATTTGTGCTATCTCCATTTCTTTCTGTCTTGGATATTACACTTGGATATTTCACTTTTGAACTCTGGTGATGCCATATTGAGGCCACACATAAAGAACAACCACGAGCTTCTTTTTGCTCTCATTTCTTTACATGATTTATTTGTCAGCTGATTAAAAATTATTCTTCTTGACAACTCGTCAAAGCAGTTGGTAGAAAACAGTGGATGCTGCTTTGTTTACAACCTGAAAAATCTCCTCTTGCATATTCACAAACGCTCCTTTTGGAAAAACTACAGAACTACCCCTTGCTCACATCAAGTGTTTTTGACAATGGCAGTGTGCTTTCTTTAGTTTGCCCTCATGTGTTATATTTAGGAATAAACTGAAACATGGTAGAATGTAATAAAATAAACAAACATGATATTCAAACAGAATTGGTAAAACTGAGAGAATCACAAAAAGGAAAAATCTCAGAATTCAATTTTACTTTATTTCTGTACATAAATAAGTATTTTAAACTCCACAAACAGAGGCTATCAATATGCGTCTTTTGGTATAGCTTGTTAGCTGGCTTTATTATTACCTGCTTCATAAGCCTTGAGGACATTCCTTCTAAAATAGGAAAAATGCAATCTGCGTGCTAGGAAAACTACAAAGAAGCAATAAATTATTGCAGTAATGACATGCTAATTAAAATTTTGCTTGTAACTCATGTAAGTGTTTGAAGCCCAGCAAATTTCTCTTTTCATTTGTGAAGTGTGAAGGTAAATTGCCCAGTGACAGTGGGACATCGCTAACAAGTACAAATTGAATAACATGCTATCTTGCTCTATTAGCCCTGACTAGCATGTCTGAATTAGATATTCAGCACACTCCCCATTGTAGGCCTGATTGATAAATGCTAAGGAGAATTTGTCAAAACAACAGGGGCTACACCCAGTGGGACATCAATATGCTCCATTTAGTCACCCACACAGCACTTCCTACATAGGATTGTCACATAAAATTAAGACTAGCCGCTAACCAGCCATCAAGCGTGTAGCAGACGTCAGGCAGCCTGTGTTCTGTATGCATATTAGTCACATGCTTAACAATTTGGGCTGTCAGGACAGAAACATGCAGTGACCTCTGGAGCAGAGGTTGAATTTTCCAACTATTCCAAAACATCATGCTCAGCTGTTCAAGATTTTAGACCATTTCCTGCTAGATCTGTGCACAGATGCAGTGCCCCAAGCTATAATCTGTGGCCCTGTTCAAATGACAAATGGCACTGGGAAGATTATTGCATTATATATTAAGTCCCACAAGTCTGTAAATTATAAGTCAACTACTGTTCAGACTGTCTCCTCCATCTTTCAGGATACTTTCCCTCTCCATTCTTGTTTAAAATAAACCTAATAAATATTAGGTGAACCAAGAGATCAAAGCCCAGAGTTTGAATTAGCTATCTCCATTGCTAATTAGCTGCTTGAATATCAAACAGTTTTGGACCAGCTGAAATTTAATAAGCCATGATTGAGGTTGGCCCGATTTTGTTTTCCTTTTGAAAATTCTTCTCAGGTACAAGTTTGTATGATTTTAGAGTTCTTGGTCATAAGTTGTTTTTGGTACTTTCCCTGTAAGCATAATTAGCAATACAGAGTAACAATAATAAAATCTCTAATTGGAACTATTTTATTTCTATACCATTATATGTAAGCTCTTTACATAGACGTTATCTGCTCATAGAATAAAGAACTAAAATTTAATAAAATCATCCATTTGAAATAAAATACGTTCTCTGCAAAATTCTTTTTTATATTTTTAATGCTTAGTATATATTGTATAATTTTAAAACTTGCCATTCTCTACTTTGTATCCTGCCATTGGGTATGGAAGCTAGGATAGTATTTTGAAATGAGTTGCTCAAACTTTTACAAATAGTTTAATATAATACATTTTATGATATATCAAAAAGAATAGACTATCAGTTCTTTTCTTTCCCGAAAGCATATATCTGTGGAAACTCAAGAAAATTCTTCTAACTTGAACTTCTAAAACCTAGTGAACAATCTGGTGGTGGGACTATTCATGTAGTTTGGAATTTTGGGCTTTGTTCTGAGACCTGATGCAGAATTATGCAATGAACATTAGAAATATATTTCTTATGGTTCTTCAATAGAAGGCAAACACAAGGAATTCATGGGATTTAATGAAAACTCACTATGAGATATGTACAGTATTACTTATTTCTAGGACATTAATGGCAAAACATTTAACCTGCTACTACTAATCTCTATTTTCCGTTTCAGAGATAACATGTGAGTAAAATCTTGCCTTTTGGCACTTTCTGGGTTTTATACATCTAGAGTTTAAAAATTCTCAGGTTTTTATAAATCTCTTTATTTCTATACAAAAAGGAAACTAATTATAAGATTTCTTCGATAAAATAATAATTTCTCATGAAAATGGAAGAAATCAAGTTCCATAAAAAATACATATATGGAAAATTAACATTTAATTTCAAAAATATAGGTGAACTGCAAAATGTTTATTAATTTGTGTTAAACTCTAGTAAGTCTAATTGGGGAGGCAATGTATGGAACCGGAAACAAAGTTTCTTCAGGTGTCATTCAAGTAATAAAACTAACTGTAAGGATGGTCTAAACAATGGCTAGACCCCACTAGATTGCTGGAGATTATTACAAAGGCATATTTGGAGGAGGAAATAGTTGGGCAGTTTGTGTTAATCTGATGACTTCTTTTGAGCACATATGCATCATTCTTCTTCAAATATTCCTTTTCATTGAGAACTATCCCAATGATGTGGGATAGCTCATATTTATTAAAGCTAGAGGTAGCAACCAACTCTGCTTTAAAAAATGGCCACTTAAAATTCTTCAACAAAAATTTTACTTTAAAAAATTGGTTATGTTGATGAATTTTATAAATCAATTTCATTCTCTCTTCTCTTCTCTCCCTCCCCCAATCTTCCAGGCTGAACTGAAAAACAAAGGACAGCAGGGCCCTTTGGCCTGAGGCAACAATCTGCTGATAGATATTGTAGCAGCTGAATTGCTCGCTCTTTGCATTCTAAACTCTCTCTCTTAATCGTCATCAGTATCACCCATGTCACCACTAACTGAGAATACTGCCACAGTTTTACAGCCCTTAGGAGTAATATTGCTTTGACTTTTTCTCCTGGGGCTTGCTCCTTGCTTGGTGCAATCTGTGGAACCACTTAGCACAGGAGCTTTGTTGATTCATGACAGGTATCAGATGATGTGTCCAGACTTTCACCTAGTTTTTTGCCTTTATGGCTGGTGTGCCTGCCACTGGTGTATGTGTGTGCACAGATGTCAGTGGCGTGCCTGCCACTGGTGTATGTGTGTGCACAGATGATGTTCTGCTACCATTTTTATGAAACAGGTTCAGGTTGGTAGGATTGAACTCAATAGTATATGAGTAAATGTGCTGTATAAAAGAAATAATGTTGTCCTTGTCGGCTTTGTACATTCTTTATCAAACCTAGCCCAGAATTCTCATTTAAGTGTAAGTATATGTCTATAGCATGATGATGCTTGCGGAAATAGATGGAATTGCCTCCCTTTTTCCACTGATTCCTTGATCTTCAAATATTTTAGCTTGTTGTCACTATTTATAAAAATTAATTTAAGGAGAATTTATTCATATTAACAACTTGTCAAAAAGGATTTGGAAAGAAACTATTCCGAAGTGGCTATATTTTTAAAGAAAAATTTTTATTAATAAAATTATTGTTCTCTCAAAGAAGAAAATAATTTATTTTCCCATAAGTTCATATTGAATATTTTTTCCTAACAACCAAATATGTATCACATAAAATTTGTCCATAAACATACATACATAAACACAACTTGAGGAAAATTGTATTAATTTTTAATTGTGGATAGATAGACAACTATATCCACAATAAATAAATCATATGTATGCATACATGTACACATATTTATGTATAAATCTTCTCATGTGGTCAGTTAAAACAAATGTAATGTGAAACAGGTCATGTTGTCTCTACCTTTTCTATAACTGAACTTACATGATTTCAGTTATCAATTATGGATTCTTTATTAAGATTATTTAATTTCTTAAGGCCTTTCCTGATGTGATTGTAAATACCATGAGAGAAGGAACTATGACTCTTTTACTCACCGTTTTATCCAAAGTGCCTAACAAAAAATATCTGATTCATTGCTTGAGTATCATGAATGTTGGTTGAGTGAATTAATATATGAAAGAATGAATAAATGAATGAATGAGTAAATGAACAAATATATGAAATTACTGGAAAATGTTTAGTCCTTGAAGTGCAAGTATTGAATAAGAAGCCTGGCATGAATGCATTAATCTGAAATGTGAATGATATGCTCACAGCGCTGCATCTAATTGGAACACCTGTCTGCTCCTGGAGATCCCAGCCTTGGTTCCCATTGATTTCGCAGGAAACTCTCAATTTAGGTGAGCTGTTTGAACCATGGAACAAAATAAGAAAAATCCCAGAAAGATTCCCCTTCTGGAGGGGTTCTGCTGTCTTACTCTCTTTCACTATACTTAGGGAACACGGCTTCAGTTGGAATAGCTTTTAAGATTTGGGCTTTGTAATGTATTTCTCCTCTCGAAATATGCTAGAAACATGGCATTTCATTAAGATGAATACAGTGAAATGGAGTTACAAAGCAGTCCCTGAAAGAGTCCCTAAAAAAATGTCGCTAGTAATGTATTTGCTTTTGACCTAGAGTGGAAAATTTCACCATTTCTCTCTCCTCCTGATTCTGTGATGATTTGCTGTACATATTGGATTACAACAAGACTTTTTGCCTAAGGTTTCCACTAAGGACCACCCAAGAGCTCTCTCTGTTACAAATGGTAACAGCCTGTGACTTCATTGCGTTGCTTGCCTAAAGCATGTAGTGCCTAGAAAATATAAGGGATCTCTGTTCTGCAGTTCATTATATTTATAGAACAAATCATTCAAAAACTATTTCAAAAGCATTCTGAATTCATTTTGTCCAGTGTGATGTTTCTGACTGATGATCAGCAATGTTCAATCTTAATGAAATGTGTGTGTGTGTGTCCTCTCTGTGTCTGTGTGTGTGTTTGAAAAAGTCTTCTAGAATACTTTTATTTGTTCAATCATGATCCATCATGGCCATCTTCCTATGAAAAGCAAGACAACTAGTAAATGCCAAATTGTTTTTTTCTGGATGAAGGGAAATTTTTAGGATCATGAATGTAAATTTGCTATTGCATAATGCATCTTATTTACTAATCCTTTCTTGTAACTATCAATTTAAAATTTATTTTAACCTTGAGTCAATAAGTATTTTGAAAAGTTAGAAACAATGCAATATATCACTCAAAGTGGTATTTTATAACATACTCTATTCTATGTTTATTTTCAGGCATACTGCATGTAAAAAATGAAAACATATATTTATGACTATGAAGCATTTACTATATGTAGTCCATATGGGAAAGAGTAGTGGATGACTGAGAACAGCGGTTTCTGCTATAGAGAGAAAATTAAATAATTTGATTGCCAAAATATACTTAAAAACCGAAATCTATATTAGATTTCCACATTGATCAAAATAATGAGATAATTATCCCAAATTCACTTCAATTTGTGAGTCTGTAGTTATAGAAATAGTATAAAGAAAAATTACCGAGTCCGACAATATAATATCTAGATCATCATGCCTAAAATTAAATTTGCCATTTCTTAAACAAACAAAAATGAGTCTTCTGCTGACTTACTCTCAGACTTTTAATCTCCCTAAGACCCTATAGTTAATTTTGGAAACTTCTTCATTCCTAAATGCTATAGGACTTAGTAATAATCCATTGATTAAAAGTTGCAAAGATAATTTCTTCATTACTGCTCTTAAGCTCTTCCCTTCTTGCCAGATCAAGTTGTCACTCCTCTATTCCACGTCCTTCTCACTTCCCATCTGTTTTAGTTTCCTAGCTGCTAAAATAAATACCATCCAATGGATTGGCTTAAACAATGAGAATTTATTGGTTTATGGTTTTGAGGCTAGGAGAAGTCCAAAATCGAGGCATCAGCAAAGCAATGCTTTCTCCCAGAAGACTGTCGCATTCTGGGGCTGGCTGCCAACAATCCTTGCTTCCTGGTTTTTCTGTCATATGGCAATGTTTATAGCAGCATCTTCTCTTTTCTGGGTTGTTGGCCTCCAGCTTCTGGCTACAACCTGCAGCTTCTCTCTTTGTATGACTGTCATTCTGCTTATAACAGACTCCAGCAATCTGGACTAAAAGCACACTCTAATTCATTCTGGCCACACCTTAACTGAAACAAATCATCAAAAATGTCAAGTTAACTACCCTCAAATATACACATTTCACCGTCGCTACTGAGCATGTAGAAGGAGAATTTGGAGTTGAAGGTTCTCACAGAGTGTCACACACAGAAGCAAATGTGATCTTTAAGTCTTACTTATTATTTTGGCTATGGCTTTTAAAATACTATTATATTGGTATCTATATCATAGATCATATTTACAATAGGTCCACACTCATTAGAATGTGGAGCAACTAGGAACATGTCCAAAGTGAGGTACACAATGCAATCCGCTACACCATCTAAACTCCTCTTTCAGTAGCCTCTTAAGTGTTCTTTTGGGGTTCATAACTCCCACACTCAGAACTTTATGCACAGACCCTAGATTACTCCTTTTTAAAAATTGCTCATTTTAATACTAATCTCATCAGAAACATTTAATGGCTGCCCATGGCTAATAGAATAACTGAACTGCTTTTGCCGGAATTCAGAGCTCTTGACAATCTTGCTTCAATCTCACTTTCTGTCATTATCTCCCACTCGTTACTCTAGCCAAACCACTCTATTTGTAATGCTCTGAATATTTCTACTTCATTATTTCTGCCTACACTATCATTATTTGTCACACTCGAAATGACCTTCTCACTTCTAGCCACCTAGAAGCCCTGCCTCCAAAGTCAGCCTTCCTAACTTTCTTATCCTTCAGTGTTTCTTCCTATTCCTGAATTTTTTCTTTTTAGAAATTCATTGGCCTTCATATGATATTTCCTTGTATTATTTAATATTTATAATTACATATGTTTTATCTACCAGGGAGAATTCATAGCTTTAAGAACAGGGTCTCTCTTCACTGGCTCCCTATAGTACCCATCACAGAAGTACATCCCCAAAACTACTTGCAGGTAGAACAAGTAAGAAACTCCACACACGGGTCAAACTAAGTGTAGAAAAATTTAGTTTATTGGACCATTTTCTAGCTTATTAGAAAAGTAAAAATGACCTTATAAAGTAGATATTTCATGCAAAATATATTATTTCCTTTGATGTTGAGAATATAAAATTTCAGTAAAAATTAAGAAAACTGAGGGTTAACCCTAATCAAAATTTATCTTTTTTCTTTAAGAAAAGTCCTCATATATGACTCTCATCTATAATAATGTTATCCAACAGAAGAAAAAAATTTAAAATTATATTAGCATAAATTTATCAGAATTATTAAGAAATGTAACCAGGTGAATCTTATTCATCTTTGTGGAGTATTTTGCAAATAATGTTGTTTCAAAATAGTGTATGTCTGAAAACAAAGTGAAATATAAATGACCAAATCTCATAAACCCACACTCAGAAGCTTTTTAAAAGTTCATGATGCATGAGTAATTCAGGTCTCTCCAATATAATAATATTTTAAAAGTCATAGCCAAAATAATATGTAAGACTTAAAGATCACACTTGCTTCTGTGTGTGACCTTCTGCAAGTAACTTCAACTCCAAAAGCTCCTTCTACAAGCTCAGTAGCCATGGTCAAATGTGTATATTTGGGGGTAGTTTCCTCGACATTTTTGGTACTTAAAAGTCCAAAGTATGCTTGCTCATTTTGCAGATCTGTGCTGAGAAGCAGTGATCACTTGTAGAAAGTTATCAGAAAATTTACATTTGTAGAAGGAGGAAAGTTCAGGACTAGTGTATTCCCTCACATTGCTTGAGTAAATACATTTTATGGAACTGTTTATTCTGGTCATTAAGGAGTGGTGACACTGTTGAGTAAATATTTTTTAACTCCTCTTCGATGTATAAAATTTCCTTACAAAGCCCATTAGATCAGTTAATTACTGTATGACCTAAATTAGAGGTTTGAGTCCCAAATTCACCAGATAGATTTTCTCTGTTCCATAGTCACAAATAAACTTGTCATCCCGTATAACTTGCAAACATATACTACCAATCATAATAGAAGAGAGACTAGTCTGTAGGCTAATCTGTAGGTCTATCCTCACCACTTGAAAAAAGAAAGGAAATTAAACCCATAGTAATCAGGAGTAGCAGCAGCATCTTTGATTATAAGGAATAGAGTAAAATCTGAACAAATAAATGAGAAAAAATTCATAAATCTCAGACTTTTATTTTGGACTTTATTAAACATATTTTAAGTGAAAATATCTAATTGGAATTATTAAACACAATATTATCGATTAATTCTATTTTATATGTTCTATGATATAGCATGATATAAAGCATATAACCCATGCATGTATTTTTGTATATACACATATGTTTTACATATGTGTGTGCAAATATATAATAATTCTCTATGTAGGGTAAAAGTAACACCACAGGCAATTCAAGCACAAGTGATTTTTTTAATTTAGGACTCAAACTAGCAGTCTTTTTTTTTTTTTAAAAAAAAAGACTTAACCTTAACTTTCTGGTATATGTACTATATAATCTGCTTCCTGAGTAAAATTTTACAAGATAAATTGATTTGCTGTTCTGCAGTTCCTCTTGTCAATTTTATTCTAGTCAGTATTCTTTAGTTAGTTTGTACACCTAGTCACCGTATTTATTTTTGAATGATATTTGGCTCTTATCAACAATAAATTTCATTCTTGTGGAATTAAGTTTCACCATCACTGAGACTAATTGAAAGAGGAATATTCCACAACTGGCAACATCATTAGAATAAGCAATTTTCCTCCAAAGATCAACTTCTTCCACACCCCTGTCAAGATGAATATATTTACTAGAAAACATTTGGTATATATTACATATACATACATATACACATATAGATAGTCATAGCCGAAATCCAAAAATACATTTCTTACAGGTTTGATACTACTACTTATATGCCCTTATTTTGTGTATTTGCTGGATAAAAGTTCTAATTGTACAGCAGTATCTAGTAAATACTGTCATAAAAGATGGTAGGTGTCATGAAAATCTATTTATTTTGTAATTTGCCCCTCATATTTTCATGATAATCTAAGTGATATTAAACATGATCTAAACTGAGCTCTGCCTCATATTAGCTCTATGCCGTTGAGCAAATCTTTGGGGTACTTTACCCATCTGTAACATGGGTAATATTCTAGTTACATTATTTTTTAAACTATAAAATAATTGCTTTATTAAAAATATTCTTACAAAGGAAAATAACTATATGAAAATATGTGATCCAAAAAAGAGCAAAATTCAAGAGCAATATCAAAGATACAGGAATAAATTTTCATTGATGGTGACAATGAACTATAATCCAGAAGTTCTTTCCATTTTCAAAGTGTTTTATCCTACTGAGTAGGAAAATATTTTAAGGTATACTTTTTTCCTGAGCATGTTATTTGCACACAAAATAATATTCAAACATGCCTTCATTATAACGTTGTAAGAGGAGCTCTACCATGGTAGATAGGATATTAACTAAAAGTAATGAGGGGTCATATCTTTCAAAGACATATGGTTGTTGAAAAATATGGTTGAATTAGACTAGTTGACTTTTTCTGTAAATGGGTTAAAATTTACACCACCACTGGAGATCTGTTTAAGAGCATGTGGGTTAAATACACTGACTCTCCATCCCAAACACAGTAAGGCAGCTACAAGTCAAACATAATGACAGTGCTGATTAATTAGATACTCCTACCCCCAGCACTTCAGAGTGATTTATAGAGACACATCTATAGCCTGATCCATTGTGCCGACTGGATGAATGGAGTGAGTTAGAAAAATTCACTGGCAACAGTATCTGGCAGCCCAGCAAAACATTAACCCTGGAGTTTTCTTATCTAGCCTATTGACAGAATATTAATTATAACAAAATATACGTGTATCACCTAATTATCTTTTGATAGCTTGGTTTATATTTGATATATAAATATATATATATTGTATTATATATTTGGGTATATTGAAATTCTTTGCCTAAAAAGAAATTGTACATAAACATTTAAGAAAAGCAGAGTTAGATTAAACTGAGTTTCCATTAAGGAAAGGAAGCTAAGTGAGCATATTTTTTTTCCTCTTGACCTTGTTCTTAGAGACAAAGAAATTTCTTACAGAGTAAAGAAAAGAATAAAATTATTTTGCAAACAAAAATTATTCCCACTGCATTAGGAGAGTATTCCCTGAGACATAATATTATCAGTGTGTAGATGGTAGTGTAATCTGAAATAAAGAACAATTCTACTTGGAGGGAAAATGCTACATTGATATAATAAGCAATCAAATTAGAAATATTATGAAGTATGTTTAATCAGAAGTGAGTGTATTAGCACATAAATTGCTCTAGTGTCTATAAATGAAATTTAATATATTATATGAATCTCAAAATTAAAAAGCTTTAAGGAACTGCTTCTGCACAGTACTTAAAAATATATAAAATTGAAAGTATAAAAATCAATTATGAGCCATATCATATAAGTCAGCATTGATTGTTTTTGTGGTGTTAGATCCATCCCATTTATGTTGTCTAAGTATGTTATGTTAGATATTTGAAAACACAACTTGTAAGTAGACTTGCTTTAAAGATCTGTGGGTAAAAATTGCTTTTCAATAAGAAAAGATAGAACCAAATAATAAATACCTATTCAAGCAGTGCTACCATGTACTGAGACCAAATGAATCAAAAATTAACTTAAATATTTGTAAAAACTACATTAAAGATAACATAAGGAAAGTTTCAAGAATATGGCTAATCCCAAGAACACTCCTTTCCTCTCTGGTGACTCAAGGTTAGATGGTTTGCTATGGATTTTCTTCATTCTAATGATGGTATGAAAGGCAAAAGAAAGGAAATGCAAGTCTGACTCAAAATCTAAGTTCATAAATCTTTATTATTCAAGTCATCAACAAATGTAATGCCAATAGATATGTCATGTCTCAAAAACAAATATGTCAAATCAAAGCTGCTATTTTGAGCTTGTGAGGCTGGAGTTTCTGAGGATTCCGCAAGTGTATCCCTAAGTCATGATTTTCAACTAGGGGCGATTTTACAATGTCCGGAGACACTTTTGATTGTCACAACTGGGAGGTGCTACTGGCATGTAGTGGGTGGAGGCCAGGGTTGCTGCTAAACATCCTGCAATGTGCAGACAGCCTTTCACAACAAAGATCATCCAGCCACAAAATGTCAATAGTGCTGAGGCTAAGAAAGCCTGTCCTAGTTTAAAAAAGCATTTTAATAATTTTGCCTGAAGTTTTCAAATGAACTGACAAATATTGCAACTCGTCTCTCTGAATAAACGTTAAGACATTGACTACAACATGCAGTAGAATCCACTTAAGAATGCCAGAGTTACCCAGAAAGCTGGAAAAGTGGGCATAAAACTATGAATATACTCAATGTGTCATCATTAAAACAGCCCTGAATTACTAAGAGCATTTGAAAACAAAACATATCATGGTCTACTAAGCTGGTTAATAATATTTCAGGCACAGAATTCTTTTTTCAACTTCACTAGGTTTTTTTTTTTTTAATAATTTTTTAAAATTTTTTAAAAGATACTTAGATTACATAAATGTTACACAAAAATTGTAGAGATTCCCATATGCCCCACCTCCCACTCCTCCCACAACCTCCCACATAAACATCCTTCATTAGTGTGGCACATCACCTGCAATAGATACACACATCTTGGGGCTTTGCCACTAAGCATGGACCATAGTTCACATTGTAGACCACACTCTCTCCCACACAGTTCTGCATGTTATATGATGATATAAAATGACCTATATCTGTCATTGCAGTGTCACTCAGGATAATTCCCAAGTCCCGAAAAAGCCCCTGTATTGCAACTGCTTTTCCCTCTCCCTGCCCCTAAAGCGTCCGGTGCCCACTGGCTCCACATTAATGTTGTAATTACTTCCATTGCATGAATCACAATGTGTCTATAACAGAATACCAGTAAGTCCACACTAGTCCATAGCTCTTTCCCCAATCCTGAGGAGTCTGAGATGGTGATGTCCACTCCACCTCCAAGTGAGAGGGGGCTTATATCTCATGGATAAGATGGATGGGATTATCCTGCCTGCAGCTGCAGACTCTCTCCATTCCCTGGGATGGCCATTGTCCATCATCATCTCCCCACCAGATGTCCAGGATGAGTCCATTGAGCTGTAGAGTAGGAGTTGCAGCTCCACCGAGATTCCAGGCCCAGCGGGCACATGGACAGCCCAAAGACTCCAGTCTCTGGAAGTACACCTACAAACTCTGGCAACACATATAGGTTTGAAAAGAAGGGACAGATGGACAATGTGCAGGGAAGACATATTTGGGTCCAACTCTGTCACTCTCAGGAGCAAGGATTCCAAAGTAGGGCCCACTGATAAGGTGCAAAACTCTGGGGCTATCCGCCCTGATATAGGACCTGGGTGTCTCCAGAGCCCTCAGGAGCCCCTCTGTTTGGGGTGTATCCACATTGGAAGCCTATGAGGTCCTATTGAGATATGCATAAGCGTTACGTCTGGGATGACCTCCCGACTCACTTTGAAGTGTCTTAACCATATGAACTCATTTGTCTTTATCTTTTCCCCATTTCACTCAGGGTCTTTTTCCAGTTGTATTGCCCCTTGGCACTTGTTAGTAATCCCTCGTTGCCAGGGAGGCTCATCCCCAGGAGTCATGTCCCACGCTGGGAGGAAGGTAATGTATTCACATGCTGAGTTTGGCTTAGAAAGAGGCCACATTTGAGTAACAAGAAAGCTCTCAGGAGGCAACCCTTAGGCACCCCTATAACAATAGGCTAAGTTCAATTTCAAGAACAAAGACTCATAAGGCTAGTCATCAATAACAAGAGCCCATCAATGGATCATCCTCCTTTGCCAGACACGGCCCCTGCACTTGGGGAACTGTTGCTACTCCCTTGGAGAATATGGCAGAGCTCTCCAGGATGGGAATTCAGTATTCTCTCATTTATTGAGTGGTTCTCCACCCACTGTGATCATGCCCCGTGAGCATTTGAACAATTTTATATACCTTTTATGTATGTTCAGGTGAACTTCCTCCCACGCACCCCCCATCCCTGACACCCCCCACCAAAAATCCTCTCCTGCCCCAGTTGTAACCCTTCTGTGATCCAAAGCTTCTTTAAAGATGAAGCCAATACAATAGCCAAATACAATTAATAGGAAAATGAAATAAT
>JAQZBX010044652.1:0-21294 GCA_029593785.1 Cabassous unicinctus
AAAAAAAAAAAAAAAAAAAAAAAATCTGGTTCTCTATATTTTTTTATTTCTTAGGTACTGGGACCACGGATTGAACCCAGGACCTCGTATGTGGTATGCTGGTGCTCAACCACTTGAGCTATACTGGCTCCCTGGTTTTTACTTCCTATTTCAGTTTGTGAGGTTGCTATCCTTCAGTCACCCAAGCTTGAAACCTCAAAGTCATCTCTGACTTCTCCCTCCCTCAACCTACATATCCAATCAATTAAATGCTCTTAAGTTCTCTCTAAAATGCCTCTCAGCTGTGCCCTTTCTTTGCCTGTCCACCATCCATTTCTATCCAGAAGTTTTAGGTTCTCCCCTGACCTCTCCTTTGCGTCCTAACAAGAGCTTCCTAACTCATCTTCCAGCACCTAATCTGCTCTTTATGTTGCCACCAGAGTAAGTTTTCTGAAACAAGAGAGATTATTTTCCTCTTCTGCTTGAAAATATCTGATGGCTCCCTATCACAAAACGGAGTCTAAACTTTCCATCGTGGCATTCAAGGCCTCCTCTTCAGTTTTCCCAACCACTATGCATCACCTTCACACTCTGCTTACATCAGTCATGAACATTCTGGACACTTTCCTGTTACTGTGCTTTTACTCAGGCGCGGCCCCATGACCAGCCCATCTTTGGTGTGTTTTGGTAACTCTTTGCCGTCTACCTGTTGCATGGCAGGTGTTTGTCTGCACTAATGCGGACAAAAGTAAAAATTAGCCCTGCCTTCTAGCCTATCCTAATTAGCAAGATGTCACACCACTTCAAAGGTAGCAGCGGTCTAAGAGCTGTTATTAGTAATCCTAAAGTAGGGAGGGGCAGGCGACAAGGGAGGCTAAAATCTCTCCTTAGATTTTTTTAATCTCAGCTGGGAGGGAATGGGTTCTCCATTCTTAAGCCTGTGTAAAACTCTCTCAGAGCTCGACAGGGCAGATGTCTCCTCAACAGAAAGACATTTGCGTATTTTCCCCATTCCAAGGAAGGGCAGACTGAGTCTAGGCAAGCAGAACTTTGAGCCCGGCAGCCCCACCCCCACCCACCCCAGAAGGCTACCGCATACCTGTGATTCACAAGAGCAAGAGGCTGTAACCATAGCACCTCCTGATTGGCGCAAGCAGAATCAGACAAGTTTGGGGCCTGCTGATTGGCTCTGACTTGGTCAGGCGCTGTTGGGCTGTTGTAAATGTAAATAGCTCCCGGACTGTGACCGGCAGTAACCCCGGTGACAGTGGGCGGAGAGGGAGGCCCTTCCTCTCCATTCATGTCTGCCACCCGCCAGGCCCAGGCAGGCAGGCACTTTAACAGAGGGGGCTGGGCAGGACCAGGCTAAGGGTTGTGTCTTCCGAGATCTTAAGCTTGAGCTGAGAATGAAACATACACCCGCAGATCTGAGCCGGGGCTGACGGCTTCCATACACGCATTCAGCCTTGGCTGTGTGAGTTTAATGGGATGTCCTGTGTGTGGACAGAGGTGTTGGAGGTGGCTGTGAGTGTAGGCTAGCGGGGTGACATTAATGGCTGTGCTGTGTGCGCTGCCTCTCCTCGCCAGCCCCGGGTCCCAGTATCCTGTTTGTGGAAAAGGCAGGAGTGGAAACAGGGAAAGGCCCCGGGGTGCCTGCAGCCTGTGTGGACCTGATAGTCTCTCCCAGAGGCCCCGCTTCTCCCACCCCAGGGGAAAGAGAAGACTGAGGGGACCAGTTTTCTTGGTAGAAGGATGTAGGAAGTGGAGGGAGGAAGGGAACCAGTGGGTACATGTTTAGAATAAAGGGTGACCCTCTTACATGGCTGGTGGGAGTGTAAAATGGCCTAGCCGCTTGGGAAAAGTTAGGGGCTTCCTCAAAAAAGCTAAACATAGAATTACCATATGACCCAGCAATTTCTGGAACTGAACCCAAAAGAATTGAAAACAGGGTCTCAAATAAATACATGGACATGCCTGCTCATAGCAGCGCTAGTCACAACTCAAATGTCCGTCAACAGATGAATGGACAAATTGTGGTACACACATGCACACAATGGACTATTATTCAGCCATAAAAAGGAATGAAGTACTGATTCAAGCCACAACGTGGATGAGCCTTGAAAACATTATTCTAAGGGAAAGAAGCCGGTTACAGAAGGTGGCACATTGTACTATTCCATTTATATGAAATATCCAAAATAGGTAAATCATAGAGACAGAAAGCAGAGTGGTGGTTGTCAGGAGCTGAGGGGTGAATGCCTAATGGGTACCAAGTTCTATTTTGGGATAATGAAAATATTTTGGAACTAGAGAGAGGCAGTGGTTGCACAACACTGAATGTGCTAAATGACACCGAACTGTTCAAAGTGGTTAGTTTTATGGATGTGAATTTCACCTCAATTAAAAAATATAGAGGAAGCGGGTGTGGCTCAGTGGATAGAGCCCCCGTTTACCATATGGGAGGCCTGGGTCCTCGTCCCGAGGCCTCCTTGTGAGGGCACACCGGCCTGAGCAGTGCGGTGGGCTGATGCAGCAACCTCACGGCAGGAAGCGGGTGTGGCACAATGGATAGCGCACCCGTTTACCATATGAGAGGCCCCGGGTTCGCTTCCTGGTGCCTCCTTGTGAGGGCAGGCCAGCCGGCGTGGGCCGTGGGCTGATGCGGCAAGACCTCACAGCAAGGGGGAGATAAGCAGACACAGAGAAGACACGCAGCGAATGGACACAGCAGCACGAGCAGCAAGGGAGGGATAAATAAATAAATAAATCTTTTTAAAAAAATATATATATATAGATAGATAGATACAGATCTTAAAACAACACAGAAAAGAATAAAGGGTGACTACTTAGTGCTATCCAGAATTCTCCAAGAAAGGAATAGGGATATAGTAATGGGCAAGTCTGTGCTCTCCTCTGCCTTTGCTTTTCACTTTTTTCTCGCATTGCTGAGGTCAGTCACAAAGCTTTTAAAGCCTGGCACGGCCCTGGCTCCTCTCTGCTCCCCATGAGAAATGGCCAGGAAGCAGGGGCCCCCCTCTGGTCCCTCTGAGACAGCCTGGGCTGAGAACCACCGTGACTCAGCGCCCGGCGCACACTGCGCCTTTTGTGAGCTCTCTGTGGCCTAGGAGGAGCGGGCTGGGGTGCACTGGGTGGGGGAAGGGCAGACCTAGGCCCGGAGAAGGGGAAGGCTTTCTGCCTCCAGAGCCCCAGTATAGAATTTTAGCTCTTTGGAGTCTGCATTTAAGGCCTGTGGCATTTGCCCCAAATCCCTGTACAAGAGCGAGCACTTTGCCTGCGGCGTAGAAAGTTAACTAAGGGTCAAGACACACGACGCCCACTCCCGGAGACATTGCACACAGTTTGTAGCAGAGACAGGATTTGAAACAAGACATGTGATCTTCCAGTCATTTCATCAAGAACGGATTGTTTTCAGCGTTACAATCAAGCTCTGATTGTTTAGGGGCAGGGAAGGCATTTCTAAGAGGCAGATGTCTTGAAGGAGCTCAAAACCTTACAGGAGGATGGGGAAGTATGGAGGGAATGTCAGGCGTATTTCTATGGTCTGGGAGGCGAGCTTAAAACTCAGGTATGGTAAAAGGTTAAGATGAGCCATCAGGCGGGGGTGAGTAGGATTCCTCCAGAACAGGGGACATGTCTGCATTTTGTGCATAAGTCAAGCTTCCTGCCACTGCCACCCAGGAAGGATTCCACACAGCCAGGCTTTGCCTCTGTGTTTAGCTAAATATCACCAGGCAGATGCCTGAACATATGAAAGGCTTATGCACTGGGCTATTATGGCTTGTCATCTTTTCCACACCAGGAATAGCAGTTAACAACCCGGACGCCCATATTCACAATCTCACAGTTTACTCTCAAAGCTCAATTACCTCATCAGTAAAACCGAGACTAATAGCACCTACTTCTGATACAGTGAGATCATAGGCAAGCAAGCATGGGTACAGTACCTGGTGATGGTACATGTTGGTGGTGGTGTTACTGTCATGGCATCCACAAGTCTGTGGACTCAGAACTTGTATTTCCCCCATTAAAAGGAAGGCAGATTTGTGTTTATACAGTGGCCTAAGCCCCTTTCACTAATGTGGAACATCTAAATCTTTCCAAGTAACCTAGTATAGCAATGCCATCCTCAACTCTCCAGGATATAGCAGCTGCTATTTCTCACGTGGCTAGTGTCTTTGCTCTCTTGTAGTTTGAAAACAGAGACCACATCACCATAGAATTAAAGGCACTGGAGTGCTTCATTTGATTGTATTTGAATCTCTGTTTAATGAGATATAATTCACATACCATAAAATCACCCCTTTAAAATGTACAATTCTCTTCCCCTCATCCCTGGCTCCTGGCAACAACTAATCAGCTTTCTGCCTCTAGATTTGCCTATTCTGGACATTTCCCATAAATGGAATCATACAATATGTATCTTCTGTGTCTGGCTTCTTTCACTTAGCCTAATGTTTTCAAACTTCATCCATGTTGTCACAAGTATCAAATTCTTTTTGTGGCTGAATAAATCCCGTTGTATGGTTATGCCACATTTTGTTTACTCATCTGTTGGTGGGCATTTGCGTTATTTCTACTTTTGGTTTATTATATAATGTATATTATACAATGAGCTGCTATGAACATTCTTGTACAGATTTTTGTATGGACATATGTTTTCAATCCTCTTGGGTACATAGCCAGGAGTAGAATTGCTGGGTCATATGGTAATTCTATGTTTTAACCAATTAAGGAAGTACTACTGTTTTCCAAAGTGGCTGCACTATTTTACATTCCCACCAACAGTATATGTGGGTTCTAATTTCTCCACATTCTTGTCAAAACTTATTACCTGTCTTTTTTATTATAGCCATCCTAGCAGGTGTGAAGTGATAACTCATTGTGGTTCTGATTTGCATTTCTCCGATGGCTAATGATGTTGAACATACCTTCGTGTGCTTTTATTCCATTTGTATACCTTCTTTGGAAAAATGTCCAGTCAAATCCTTTGCTCATTCAAAAATTGAATTGTCTTTTTTATTGTTGAGCTGTAAGAGTTCCTTTTAAATTCTGGATGCTAGTCCCTTATTAGATTGATGATTGGCAAACATTTTCTCCTGTTCTAAGGGATGGCTCTTCACTTTTTTGATAATATCCTTTGATGGACAAAATCTTCAACTTTGACAAAGTCTAATTTACCTTTTTTTTCATTTGTCGCTTGTGCTTTTGGTGTCATATCTAAGACACCATTGCCTAATCCAAGGTCGCAAAGATTTATGCTTTCTTCTAGCTCTTGGATTTTGTCCTAGCCGACCCATTTTGATTTATTTGTATATGGTGTGAAGTAGGGGGCCAGTTTCATTTTTTTGCATGTGGGTATCTAGTTGTCCCAGCCCCATTTGTTGAAAGACTATTCTTTTCCCATTAAACTGTCTTGGCACTCTTGTTGAAAATCAATTGACTATAAATGTATGGGCTTATTTCTACACTCTCAATTCTATTCCATTGATCTATAATCTATCTTAAGGCCAGTACCACACTGTCTTGATTAATGACCCTTTGAAGTAATTTTGAAATCCGGAAGTGTGAGTCCTCCAACTTTGTTCTTTTTCAAGAGTGTTTTGGCTATTCTGGGTCCCTTCCATTTCCATATGAGTTTTAAGATAGCTAGGATTTTGATAGTGATTGTGCTGAATTTGTATATCAATTTGGGGAGTACTGCCATCTTGATTTTTTCAACATATAAATCTTGTACACTTATTTTGTTAAATTTATTCCTCAGTTGTTTATTATTTTTGATGCTATCATAAATGGAATTATGTTCTCAATTTCATGTAGAGATCATTCGTTGCTAGTTTATAGAAATACAATTGATTTTTGTATATTGATCTTGTGTCCTGCAACCTTGCTGAACTCATTTATTAACACTAATAGTTTTTTGTGTGTGAATCTTCAGGATTTTCTATGTACAAGATCATGCCATCTGAAAAGTTTTACTCTTCTTTTCCAATATGGAGGCCTTTTTATTTCTTTTTATGGCCTAACTGCCGTGGTGGACATTTTTAGGGACTATGCTTTCTTCCTCTAGGGAAGAAGGGAAAATTTTTATTTCTATGCTCCTTTCCATTATTAAATTGTCTTTTGTCCTTTTGTGCCATGGTTAAATCTTGATACCTAATCAGGACCTTAACCTCTTCATACCTTCTCAAAGCATGTCAAAAACTGTTTTTGCCTCTTGGGCACTCCTATTTTGCAATTCACCTGTAGAGGTAAGCTCATCAACTAATTCTTTTTCTTAAATTCAACTGGACACATTGATCAACTCTTTTGCAGCTATAGGATCGCTCCCCTTTCCTCTTCCTTTTTAGAACTTTTGCGGATTGGAATAAGGTAATAGTCCCAGGATGAAACAACAAATAAAACCATAGAAGTTGCATGGGGAAGAAACACGGAGGTATGTTTAATCAGAGCAAAGATACCCTGGGGTGAAATAGGAGGAAATGAAAAGAAAGTAGCAGAGCATAGTGAGGATAAATAGTTTAAATTGGATGCCAGTTAGTGGGAAACAAAGATTTGGAAGGAAGAGTGCAGATAAAAAACAAAACAAAACAACTCTGGCCTGAACATTTTAAGCAAAATAAAGAGGGAAAGAGGCTAAAGCTGAAAAGCTACATATTAATTGAAGAAAATGCCACCATCAGGTTATTATGGTCTGACAAGGCCTTGATGAATATAGACTTTGAGTTTGGGGTCCTCAGAATTACTCTGAGAGCTCTGCTTCCTGTCCCAGGGGAGGGCAAACTTAGGTTAGACACCGAGGTGACCCAGCAGAGCTGGTTCCGGTCAAGGTGGCTCCTACTGGAAAATACAGCTTCTTGAAACTGCAAAAACTTCACCCTTCTCTTTTTCACGTGAGGATTCTGAGTAGTAACAGCTAAAGCCTTTTCCATGTTATGACTGTGAACCTACAAACCTTCCTGTCTCCTGAGGCCCTGCACCTGCATTCTAGGAAGCCATCTTATTCCCTGGAGGCAACTACTTTCAGAGACAGGAATGAGCTGTACTGTCCAGCCCAGGCTGCAAAGTAAAGAAATGCTTTTCTTAGTAGTTGCTCCCTCTCTCTCAGGAGCTATCTTGAGGCCATGTGACCACGTGATGCTTGAGAGCCTTGGCACCTCCCCAGGACTGAGGTGCCAGCTGGTGTTAATGTGTTTGATTTAGTGGCAGGAGACTCCCGGCTTCCTGTTGCAGAGGCCCAGAGTTTAACCTAGAGTTACCTTTAGGAAGGGCAGGGTGGTAACTGGGGTATGAGTCACCTACTGTAGATCCTATTTCTTTTTTCACTCTTAAAGGTACAGGTCATAGAAAAGGTGCTGGGTTGTGGAGATAAGTCCCAGGAAGAGCAGGGGACTCTGCATCACAGCCAAAAAACTCCCAGACACAATGTGATCAGATTCATTTCACTTTTATTATGAACAGACACAATCTCAGATCAGTACAACTAGCTTCAGAGTTGATGTTAATAGAAATTATTCCAAAATTATTCTTAGGACACAAATAACTACTATCCCACATAAAAAGGAAAAATCCCACCCAATCAAGGAAAAGGTATCCTGTACATGTTTCCATGGCAATGAGTTCATGCATTCTCACCCTTGGTCTTGCTATTTATCCACCACTTATCCAATGGATTCATTCAGTCTCTTGGAGAGAACCATACTGATAAATGCCACGCAGGACACAGTCATACCAAGTTCACGGTGGACACGGCTACTGTAAAAATCCTCAGGACTTGAAAGAATTCCTCTGCTAAAGGATCCAAAAATGCTTTATAAAAAGCATTAGTCATGCCTCAAAACTGCCCTTTGAGGTAGGTCAGTATTATTATCCCCATTTTAACAGAAGGAAAACTGAGGCACATAGTTCTATAATTAAGTGACTTGCCCAGGGTCACAGAGCAAGTCAGTGGCACAGTGGTAGGAGAGGCCCTGGCCTTAACCACCAGTGTAGCATTGCCACCTTCCTCTGTTCAAACTTTTACCCTGACCCATTTGAGCTACACTTGCAGAGAATACACTCAAGATAATCGCAAACCAAGAAGGAAATTTTCCATTTTAAATGCTACAACCATCTTTTCAATCTAAAAAAAATTATAAATCTAATACATTCAAATTACTCCCACCTTCCGTCAAGTGTGGGCACTTAAAAAACAGCCCTAAGGAAAGTTCCCCAAATGAAGCCCAGAACAGAATCCTGCAAAAAGCTGTACCGATAACTCTCCAGCCAGGCCCCCTTTTCTACCAGCCACTTCTGTAGGCTCTCAGGTGCAAAGGAACTCCAGAGGAGCAACTGGGAGAGAGAGGAGGGCAGGCTCATTATGCAACACTGATTAGAAAAGATGTAAGGCACCCAAGTAAGTTGTCAGCATACCCACAAAGCAAGGACTGTTGGTAATTCAGACTCTTGATCAGATCTGAGTTTCTGGGTCACTGATGTGCCACTTGAATTGAGCTTTAGTATCTTGAAAATAGTGTTCCTTGCTCAGAAGACACACTCACCTACACGCTGGGACCCTCAGCCAGAGGAACTCTGCTCAGCCTTGTGTAGGGTCATGAGATATGGACTAGATCCATAGGACATGAGTAGAATAGAAAGAAGAGAAAGTTGTTTTTATTTATTGTTCATATATTATATAGCATCTGATGACCTGTGCAATTAAAACGACCCAAAAGACATTTCCAAGCAGTAGGTACACAAGTCAGCAGATCTGAACTATAGGGATCTTTCATTCAGTTCTTCCCCACTGAGATCAACAGCTCAAAAGACAAGGATGCCTGTAGTCCAGGCTAACCCCTGTAGACACTATTTATTCAATTAACACAGGGAGAAAGGCAGTCCTCTCTTCCCCCACTGGGACTCAACAATGGACAAAATATTTTGGTATTGTACAATTTCAAGCTTAATAGAGTGAAACCAGGCTTCTGCCTTGATGACTGAGATACAGGGATAGGAGTGTTCCAAGGTTCTCAAAGCACTTTTGTTTTGTTTTGTTTTTTCCCCCAGACTTCTATACTATTGTCTGCCCTAGATTGTGTCCTGGGCAATGCTGGTTAGCTTGCAGAACAGAGACTCTGCTCAGCAAATTTCATGGCCGTTCACACCCCAAGTTCCAGCCAAACTTTTTGTAGCATACCTTGGCTCCAGGGAATGGGGCCTCCTTTCTAAGTGAGGCACTTTGGAACTCACCTTCGCCTGTGTGTCCCAGTGAGGACCGGGCTCCCTCCTACTTCTGCAAGCACTGCTGGGTGCCCTGACTCACGCTGGACAGGCTTGCTGAGCAAGTGGGGGGCATCCAGTATGTTCTCTGGTTCAGAGAGAGGAGACTGGAAACAAACCCTCTTGTCCTCCGTGGCTGGCTCACAGGTACAACACGAGCATTTGGCTCAACTGTGCCTCAAAATAGAGCCTCTCTGAGCCAGGGATGTTTCTAGTAGGATTTGCCAGCCTTGTCTTGAGTCATCAGCGTAGCAGGGGAGCACAGGGGTGTAGGGTGGAGTAACTCTGGAGGCCAAATGAATGTGGCAGCTAGAGCTACTTTTATAAAAAGAAACAGTGGTTCGGTGCCCCTGAGCATTTGGGTCTGCAGAAGGGGGAACGGCCCAGACAGCAATAGCCATCATTGTCTCTGTAGAAACACGAAGGTGTCTGCCTGTCCCGAGAAAGCAGGAAATGTCAGGGAGGAGAAAACCAGCCAGAGAAAAGGGGCAGAAAGGGAAAAGCCGGGAATCAAGAGTCAGGGTAGTGCTATACTCTAGGCTAGATGTTAACACAGCAAGGGATGAACCAGCGAACGGGTGTGACACTGGGGAGAAACCTTCTGCTCTTTATGCAGCCCAAGGAGACACTGGAATTTAGGAATGAACCCAACTTCTAACTCGTTTGTACAAACATGTTTCATATTAGGACACCTGGTAACTTACTCAGTAACCGCCTGCGGCCCCTGGCAACGTGTTCTCAGAGCTCCTCCCTTTACAGCCCCTGCCCCTCGGACCTCTCCATTGCTTATCCAGCAGCGAGGGGAAGAAGACAGTCCAACTAATCCCTCCTCTCCTTCAGTTAGGGAGCCTCCTCTCCTTCAGTTAGGGAGACGCTCGGAGTGAGTTACTTTAAGGTTCTAAACAAAGTATTTTTGTTTTGCTTTTTTAAACATCTAACCCAACTCCACCTCCTAAAATCCTTCCATTTTTGGATGTCTGGAAATATTGTAGCCATCTTGGAACTATGAAGATCCTGAAGACGGCAGAACAGAAAGAACTTTGATGATTCCATGAGCCTCTGGACTCACCAATTCAGGAGGCACCCAACTTCAAGACCTCTTATTATATGAAATAAGAAATCTCTGTTATTTAAGGGGAATAAAATCTTTTCCCAGGAGAGACCCCTTTTACTGCAAGCTAAACTGAAGTCTGCTCTAGGCAGGTAGCTCTGTCTGATTATGGCAGGAGCCTCCTCTTGCCTTGTTTCCCATCCCGCCCCCATCCTCTCTGTCAATCACACCAGGCATGCTAACTTTCTCCCCTGACAATCTCCCTGTTTTAGAAAAGCCTAGGGCCAAATAAAGTTATTTTCCATTACAACTAGAAAAAGCCTGGGCTGCAGATAATCAATAGGGGCCTCCCCAGAAGATTTATTTCTAGCTTAAGCTATCTATCCTGAAGCTCAAAACGGCTCAAGGAAGGGATGTTATCTGGGGCAAAGACCCCTAGTGTTATATTACAGAAAGACTGGTAAGGTCTTATGAGCTGGGCACCCTCTAATGACTGACCAGCTGCTTGCCTGGGAGGGAGGGAGGGGGAAGAGAAAGGAAAGTGATCGAAACAAAGCAAAGAGGAGGCCGATGGGAGCAGAGAGAGAAGATGAGAGAAGAAATAAGAATATCAGCTTAGCATCATGAAGGCAGAGTTGTTGGCTTCAATACTTTTATATTTTAGAAGAATACTGTACTGGAATGAGTTAATGTCATCTTTAGCATCCTGGTAGCATTATTCAGTAGTTAATAAACAGAACATTAAATCTCTGACCAGCTGACTTTTGGAAAAGGAACTGGAGGACCCCAAACTCAGCCACTCTTGTAGCTCCCATCTCCAGTTCTTTTAATCCTGGCCAGGATGGTGGACTTGGACACTTTCTTCCGGTCATAAGCCAGACCGATGGCAGCCATGCAGTCGATGAATAATGTGGTGATGTTGAAGTGCCAGCGGTACTCACTGGTGGAGTAGTCATAGGGGAAGGTGTGGTGGTAGTTGTGGAAGCCCTCACCTGGGGAAAAAGCAAAGGGAGGTTATGGCCCTGGACGGGACTGCTGTCTTCCTGACCTTTGCCTGACTGTTACCTGGCAGGGTATCTCAAACCCAGTGGAAGCGAGCTGTTGTCAAACAAGTGAGTGAAATGAATGAATGAATCCAGCTCCTCTTACTCTGAAACAAATAGATGCCCCTCACAGGTATCTTTCGGGGATGACCATGAGTCATCCATGGCTCTCTGGGAGCCCTTGTGAGGGAAGGACTGGCAGTTTCTCTCAGAGAGTGAAAGCTGCCTTAGAGAGACAGACGCTGCTACTACTGGGAACGGATTTTAGACTGGGAAATTCCAAAGCTTCCCTAGGTACTGGGCTGAGGACCTAAAGGCTCACTGTACATGTGCATTTGTTAAGAGGGGAGGAAGCGAGTCCAGAATGAAGAACTTTTGCTATATTTTTCAAAGGCAAGCAAAGGAGCACATCTTTCTCCACTGCACTGGTACCACCTCAGAGGTGGGAGGCATCAACTCAATTAGCCAAAAGTCAGAAGAAAGGAGGCCTAGCCCCAGGGCCTGAGTTTCCTCAGCCACTACAGGTTTGGGGCAGTGTGCAGTGGCTTCTAACTCTTTTCAGCTTTGACTCTCAAAAGTGGATGATGTGATAAGAGGTCTCCCAGGAAAGAATCAGAATGCTTAGTTAGTCCCTCTTACCCCTGAGATTCTGAGAACTCTGGTGACAAATGTTTTACTTTGATGGATGAAACAAAGAAATTCTGGATTCAGGATAATTCCTGTTATGGGCAAAGCTTTGGAAACTCTACAAAGAGTTCTCCAAGCCTCAGCAAGACTCTTCTTTCTGAACTTCATATAATAACAATGCTGACCTGGCCCTTAGGAGTCAAAAATAGCTAATAAAAGAGCTTATCGAGTCCTTTGAAGATACCCCAGGTAGAGAAGCAATGATATTCATAATAAGCAGCTGAAGGAAGTCCTGCAAAGTAAATGACTCCATGGGGGACACCACAAAGTATGTACTACCTCTGCGACAGCTGATTATTCACAGGGTGATCTGAGTGGGAAGGTGAATAACCCCAAGGCTACAGGTGTAGGCAAGGGATTTCTAATTTCCATCAATGGTTTTTCCATCCATGCTCCATGTAAGCACTAAACAGGCCTAAACTTATTCGATTTAAAACTGAATCAGACATACAAGTAGATAAAGGAGGAAAAAAGAAGAGGAGGGTCAGTAGGTAGAAGAATAAGACTTTGCAATCTTGGCAACAAGAGATAAGGCTCCAGGGAGGTCAGCTTTGAAGGAGAGAAGATGAGCCCCTGACTGCAAGGAAGGTAATTCAAGAAGCAAAAAGATTAGCATGGCAGGAAACTGAGCTAGGGGAGAACAAAGGGTGTGGTGATAAGGAACTGGAACAGCCACCAGGACTGTGGGTATGGAGAAGTGTATAATGGAGACAAAGCAAGATACTGGCAGCCACTTTGGGCTGGCACTGGGGAAGTCCATTATAGATCCGTTTGCAGTACAGGACAAATCTCATCCCAGCAAATTCCACTTCTAAGAAAATCTCAGACCTGTGCAGCCCAGGTGATTTATTTCAAACATGGTTCAAAGCAAGAACATGCACAATTGTAGAAGGTGCCCGAAAGGCGGGGGGATAACAGTGAAAGTTAAGATAGGAAAAATGCCTTTAATATAGAGATAATGTGAGAATACAAAGGACAATTTTAAAGACAGAAGAAAGGAGTGTTAAACAATGGTGTGCACAAATATTAGAGCAATGTGGTTGCCTAGGTGATATGGGGTGACCAATAGCACTGGTCACTGGTAAAGACCCCTTAAACCTGGGTCTATTTAAGGCCAACTAATCAGAGGCCTTAGTCAAGGTCCATATGCAGTTGGAAAATGGAGACAGATGGTAGAACCCTGTTGTCTTAGACTGGCAATTGGTACTGGAATTAAAGAGAGATGTTCATGAACAGCCAGCATTAATTAGATCAGTGAGCAGGCACTTAAGATCAAACTAACTGCTTCCTAGGGGGATCCTTAAGCCATGTTGGGGGAGGGGTTGGAAGAGAGAAAAATACATAAAAGGACAAGAGGAGACAAGTGTGGCAGTTGGTGGTAAGGGGCCGCCAACAGTTGCCTTGACACCACTCATCTCGGCACCAGGGAGCAGTAAGACACGACATACACTTGAGGTATGTATGGCACGTCTAAATATAGCAGAGAGATAAAACGGTTTATTGAACTAAATTATAATTATTCTGTGTTCTACACAGCATGTTTAAATATAAAACACTAGGCTTACCAGCCACCCAGATGCCCCTATTAGTCTATTTATGCATTCCCTGCAAGGCTGCAGTCCAGCCCAGAGATGACTGGAAAAAGGAAATCCCAAGGGGCTCATTATACATAACATTTGGAGATCGATTTGGAACCTGCAATCAAAAGAATTATTATTTTTTTACCCCTTCCTTTTCTCATGACTTTTTGCCCGACTCTCCTAAGGGTTTTCTCATCTGTCCCCCACCCTCTGGGGAAAACTGAGATCCAAAGAGGCCATAAAAACAGGTTAATCTCGTTTTCTGGCTCCTAGCCCAATACTCCAAATCAGTGGATAGATGTGGACTTGCTATGCACAGCTGACTTACCCACAGCTCCCAGGGAAACCAGGATATTCTCTCGGGGGCCAATGTTCTTGTCGTAAGGGCGATATCCATAGAGGTGGGCGGCACTGTTCACCAGCCAGGTGGCATTGAGCACAATAGCGTAACGCAGAAAAGTGGCAACGAACAAGCTGTGTTGAAAAGTTTCACCCCAGAAATAAAAGGGCACCAATGTGGGCAGGATGAAGCACATCAGTATGATGCCAGCTTTGTAGTATCTGCATTGAGAGAGGATAAGGAGTCAGTGGAGGGAGGACCCTTCCACCTCCTGGGATTGTCCATAATCACTGGCTTCGGCTGTCTCGTGCCTCTTACCTGCGCACAGTGTAGCAACAAACAGAGCAAGAGGGAACAAGGCGGGAAATCCTGGGAGAATGTAGTGTTATTAGCTCCCATTTTAGATGGGGTCACTAGGAGCCACTGAATGACTTTTCTAGGAACATACCACAGGGAACCAGTGGAGCAAGCATAATGCTCACCTCCTGACTCTAAATCCGTTGCTCTTTTTTCCCTATAGCCTGATGCCATGTTGGTAAGGAAAGCGAGGGCTGAATTACCAACTAATCAATTGAGTTCTCTTTCACAGGCTGTTTTTACCACTCTGCCTTTGAGCTCCTTTTTCCCATCAGTGCTTTTCCAGTCCGTGTTTAATGTCATGCCTTCCATTTCCTGCTAGCCACCCTCTAATCCTTTGCTTCTTTTCCCTCAGAGAGCCTGCAGGTCTCTGTCCCCCTGGAGGCCCTGCCCCACTCTTCATTTTCTCATATGCAGACAAGGCCATTGATGTCCTAAGAGAATTGATTTCCTACATCCCTTCAGCAGTCAAGTCTTTGACACCATGGATATCCCCTGCATCCAACTCCTTTCCACTCCTACCAATGCTTCCCCAGCATGGATCCTCGTGAAACCTCCTAGTGTTCCTTCCTCTCATCTCTTTGATCTCTTTGGCTCAATGTCTTCTTTCACTTGCCCACCTGCCCCCTCCACAGTACACCTTTGACTTTCCAAAGCACACCTTTGACTATGTCACACTCCTGCTCAAAAAACTATTAATGGTCTCTTATCGCCTAGTGAATTAGATCTGAAATCTGTTTTTAAAGCTGCAAGAATGGCACAGCCTCTCGATCCAGTCCGATTTCTTGCCACACCCTATTCTTGAAACAAAAGGACTGTTGCTGGAATGTGCTTCAAGCTTCAGCTCATTCTGTTCTTTCTGCTCCCACCCTCACTCCACACCTGTCAACATTCCTACTCATCCTCCAGATCAATCCAGTGCTACTTTCTTCATGCGTAAGTCCTTCCCTGATGCTCCTTACCATTCCTCCCTTGCCCCTCTCATGGTACAGAAAGACTGTCTTGTCTCATGGTCCTTCAGGGCCTTGGCTTATGCCTTTACCCCCCAACAGGCTACAAACTCCTGGAGGGTAAGGGCTATGCAGTTTTCATCTTTGTATCCATGGCAGTTCTAGATCAATAAACATTTGTTGAATTTAATTGAAAATTTTTTTAAAGATTTATTTATTCCCCTCCCCGCTTGTTTTGTGCTCGCTGTCTGCTTTCTGTGTGTTCTTCTGTGTCTGCTTGTCTTCTCTTTAGGCGGCACCAGGAACCGATCCTGGGACCTTCCAGAGTGGAGAGAGACGTTCAATCTCTTACGCGACCTCAGCTCCCTGATTTAATTTTAAGATAGCATAAAGAGAAAGAAACAGAGCCAGAGTCTGACTGTGGGCCTATGGGACATTAACAACTGGGGTTTTGAATTATGGCTCTGTACATGCAAACCCAGTCAGTTTCTCAGCTTATGTTTTATAAGTCCTAGGAAAAAGTAAGGGGGCCCCCAAACCTCAGGTGCTCAGGGTCATCTCTCCATCTTCATTGTCACTTCACTCACCTCCGCTGGAACATCACCATCTTCTCGGCTTTGAGGTCAGACAAGTCAAGCAAACCACCCTTCTCTTTGACAGCCGGGTGTTTGCGCACAAGCAGCCAGCCCACGTGAGAGAAGAAAAAGCCACGTCGGGAATTATGAGGATCAGCATCTGTTTCTGAAAACTTGTGGTGGACACGGTGGTCTCGGGCCCATTCAAAAATGTCATTCTGAAGGGACAGAGAGGAGAAATAAAGGTAGTCGTGAGGAGAGATACCCTGAGGTACAGGTGTCTTCAAGAGCCCAGGGCTCGCAGCCCAACTGCACACAATACCCAGGAGCCTGGGCCCCAAAGGAGGGGGTCAGGGAGTTGCCTCCTCTCTTCCCCCAAATTGCCACTGAAGTCCAAGTGGAGAAGCACCACACGTATAGGACTGGGTTCTTCTGGACTTCAAGTGGACTGGAACCCATGGTAGGTGGGCTGGAGGTGGATCATGCAGAACTCAGATGCAGCCTGAGTCCTAGGGTCCTTGGGTCCTGGTCAGGGGATGAGGCTGCAGGGAACCTGCTCCACTCTGACATCCGTGACAAGATACTGCTCACACACGCGCGGTAACAAGACCAGGCTGGTAAATCACGGTCATGACCACATTTCCGAATGACCTGTGGGTCTCCCTGGGGCGCTTCCCGTCTCTTAACCCCACAGTCACATGCTTTCCTTTGCCCACTGCTACCACTTAACAGCTATCTTATGCAAATTCTCTTTCCTTCTCTTGCTGCTATAAACTTCCTGCCTCAAACAGACCTCAATATTTGACTCAGCCAGCCCAGCAGCCCAAGATGCGACCAAAATCAGGCATCTGTCCTCTCAGTTGTCAGTTTTCTCATCTGTAAATGGGGATAATAATAGTACCTACCTACTAAGATTATCATGAGGATTTAATGACATAATCTACCTACATCAAGTGCTTAAAACAGTGCTGGGCACATAGTACTGTAAACGTTTGCTCTTTTCTGAAAACAACAAGAGTTCATGAGTCTATCTGCCCAGGGAACAGGGCAGAGGAACTGGGGTCAGTCACTGGTCAATGCACTGTGGTATCCTACGAGGAAGGACCGTGTATATAGGATATTGCCTATGCATCTCCTGTTTCTCTTTTCCTAGTGACTCAAAAACATCCTCATGCACTGAGCCTGCACTTGCAATGACTGTATGTGAGAGGGGGGAGAAGTGAAATGGCCGTCCACATGTTGCTGCTCTCCAGGCGACACTCCATTCTGCCCCGAGGATGACCGAAGGAGTGGAGAAAGCAGAGCTGAGCAGGGCAGGCCTTACCTGGAACGCCATCGTGTTGGCAACGACCAGGAAGGCCCGCAGGGGCAGACGGGCTTTATAAGTTCGGTGACTCCACAGACGATGAGCTCCTGCCGTTATGCCCAGGGCACTCATGAAATAGTAGAAAAATGCTGCCAGGAGAAGACAGTGGGGGAGTCAGTAACTCGGCTGAGGTCCATCTGGGAAAGCCCACCAAAGGAGTCTCCTGCTGTTGGAGTCAGCGTCTTTTTAGGCTCCAGATGAGGACCTGCTTTGCCTTGAATTCTAAGGACACCTTGGTGTCATAGGCCCCTTAGATGGTACCATCTAAAAAATATATCATCACCCACCCTACCCTACCCCCTCAACCCAGGGACTGGGGATAAGCTGAGGAGATAGGGCAGAAGTCCCAGGAACTTCAGGAAGGCAGGGGAGGGAGTAGGGCTCCCACCACTCAGCCCTTGTCATTCCTGGTCTGGAGGGACATTATTCCAGGTCCTACCTCCTTTGACTTTCTCCTAACCTTCGCCCAGGTTTTAAGGACCACAGACTATACTTCTACAGAGCTTAGGACCCATAAGCAAGGGTGATGTTAAAATATTTGCCTGATCCAGGGGCCCTAGAGGCTCCCTGCTGTGCCAGGCATTACTGGCTTCTTAGTTGTGGGTGGATGGAAGGCCTGAGTGGGGGTCCCTGGGTGGTAGGGAGCACTCAGGCTCAGAAGGGTGGCTATTTACCACTGGTACACAATCATTGCAATATTTTAGCAGGCAGAATGGCCACATCACAAAAAATCAGCCCTGCTAAATAGTCATATTTACACAGTGTGTTAAGCTTTACCAAGGATTTCAATATTCTAGAATTCTTTGGA
Source organism: Cabassous unicinctus (assembly GCA_029593785.1). Lineage (NCBI taxonomy): Eukaryota > Metazoa > Chordata > Mammalia > Cingulata > Chlamyphoridae > Cabassous > Cabassous unicinctus. The sequence continues at coordinate 18,013 of JAQZBX010044652.1, forward strand.
TACCTGGGATGGGATAAGTGGTATTAGTATCCTCACCTAGCCCTACCCTACCCTAAGGGCTGAAATGACACTCAGAGAGCTTAACTGTTTATCTAGGGTCACATGGCTAGTAAGAAATGGAGCCATGGTTTCAAACTAGGATTTCTGCCAACAAGCTGGTCATGTGCCAACTAGACCACCCATCTCTCAAGATATGCACACTTCCCAGGTCTCTCTTTGTGACGTAACCTCTGTCTACCCATACTCCATTCTGGGCAAGGCTATTTCTAGACAACGGCAAGAAGTGCTCAAAGCTGCCACTGGAGCACCCCAATGCCAACTTGCCTCACCTTCCGGGAGGCCCGCAGGCTCAAGGGGTACCAGATACATAATCTCTTAGCTGGGCAGCGGGGTTGCTGGGCATACCTATCGTCCTCTGCTCAGTGGCTCTAGGAGGCAGGGGCTGAGGCCTTGGTAGAGCAGGCGAGATTGACAGCAATGACTACTGACAATGTTTCACTCGCAGTTAGAAACAGCTACACACAATGGGCCCTCAGTGGCCAAAGAATTTAGTTGCAGTTAGAGATACCACACACTGTAACAAATTGTCCCATGTCCTCCTCCAGCCCTAGACAACAGCTTCCTGAAGGGCCTCCTCTTCTCCCCTTTCCTCCCTTCCTCCAGCCCATCCCGTTCCTCCTCCAGGATCCTGAGGAGAGCCACAGGGCCACAGTCTGTCCCTGTTGAAGTGCTATCCAGATTCCCTCTGAGCTAGGATTAAGCCCCCAGGTGATTTTCTGGCCTCAGGTCATGCAGTGATTTTTTTTTATTCCTCTAATATATGGCTGCATCTGTATCTGAAAAAGTGACAACTGAGCCAGAGCCCCATCAGTGACCAAGGAGGTAGAAAATGGCTTTGGGCATGAAAGCGGAAGCACTGAGCTCAGAACCAAGGAAGCTGCTTGGGATTGTTTCATGCTATAGGTGACCTTGGCAAGGTGACTCTGAAAACACATAAGATCCCAGTATTAGCAGGGGAGTTGAGCAAAGAAGCCAGGCACTCTGGTGCCTTTAGCAACACCTCTGAGCCGGCCAAATAGAGGGGCTTAAACCAGGTGGAGATTCATCCTTCCTCAGGGAAGGATATTAATGTCCACATTGATGGTTAAGCAAAATCTGAGGCCCCCTCCCTCTGCTTCCCTATCCCACTTGGTCCTTAAGACAGAGGAGTTCTGGCATCCCCAAATCAAGCTGGTCATTCCTTTAGCTAAGTCACCTACCAAAGGGCGCAGGGACAGGTGTAAAAGTCTTGCTGAAGCCCAGTCCCCTCGCTGGAACTTGCTTTGCCCTGGGTGATGAAGAGAGAAGCTCCACTCATCACCATCCAGTCTATGTGCCACGTTTCTCCATGCAAAGGCACAGCACACACCCGTGGGCAGGGCATCAAAAAGGTAGTGGGAACAGTCCTGGTTTGCGGATAACTTTCTGCTTCCTGCACTAGCAGCTGAGGGTAAGGGCTTGCAGGTGACAAACCTACTTGTGAAGACCCCCTCTTGGGGAGAGGGGTGGAGAGGAGTCCACAGTCTCCCTGGGAAATCTTTGTCCCTGCTGTCGAACAGATGCCCCCCCTCCCCTCAAATTTGAGTCCTTGCTGGTCCACAGATGAACTGATACCCTGCACCTGGTCTGCTCTTGCTCTACACCTCTGCCCCAGCAATGACACACCTGCACCTAAGGAAGGCTACCTGCCTCCTAACCCTTAAAAAGGACTGTTGCCCCCAGCTTGTACCTGGAACCAGAGAGATTCTAAAAAGCGAGTACCTTCCCAGTTGCATTTCACTGTCTGTGGCACTTGGAGGATTCCCCAAGGCAAAGCTCCAGTGAGATCCCACCACTTTTAGAAGACCTGAGAGGGCCTGGGGGAAACGTTAAAACAGCCTTCCAGTCCTTCCATACAACAAACCTCCAGGAGGGAGGCCGTCAGCAAGCAGCCCACACCACCCGAGACTGCTCTGGAAGCCCTAAACTTGTCTTATGGAGAGAGAGCTCTGGGTCTCTGGAGCAACCTGCTCTCCCCTTTCCGACTCAGGATTATGGTGGCAGAGGTGAAATGCCTGCAAAGCCATGTGTGTACGCAGCGTGCAGGGCCCCGCTATCAGCCCACACGGATGGACCCCTCACTGCAGCAGCCACAGGGGTGGGCTGCTCAGGGCCCCTTTGCCTGACCTGGCCTATCTGTCCTCGGCCCTTCATCGAAACAGGAGAGAGGGGCTGGAACAGGCTGGATGGGAAGTAGGGCACGAAGTATTTTTTCAACCTTCTTTCTTCTAAGATCAATTTGTTGACTGGCACATGTGCAGCACCTGGAGACCTACCCATACGTAGTGCTACAGCAACACACCTGTGTTACACAGGTGCCTTCTACTCCCTCCCTGAGCAGTTCTCCCTTGCTTGAGCCCACAAGCGTGCCTGCATATACCCCATAAAGCCACGGGTCTAGTCCCATGTTCCCACGCCCCATGGGTAGGGGCCTTGACTCCATGTGCCTGGCAGGCCTGGGACACGCAAGCAGGCAAATGACTCAAATCAAAAAGCACCTCTCAGGGAAAGCCGATTCTCCAGCACATGGTCTCAGGGTTCCCTCCTAAACATCCATGTTAAAAGACCTCCAGAAAAGAAACTCCTGCATCCCAATCCCCCGAGGCTGTGTTCCCAGCCCACTCAGTCTCTCAGACCACCAGAGAGAAATGGCCAGGAAAACGTGGGCTGGGAGGACCTGGCGCCTCTGCTCTATGTCAGGCCCCGCAATCTGGAGTGCGGGGTCAGGAGGTGGGTGAGGGTGTCTGCTTACCCCAGAGGCAAGTGTAGAGCTGGCAGCTGGGAAGCAGTGTCACCCCATACAAGGCTCCCACGTGTAGCAGAAACATAAGGATGATGTTTCTCCAGACATACTCGAGCTTTGGCCTTGGGCCCTCCTTATCCTTGTAGCTTGGGTCATAGATATCATCTTTCATTTCAGGGCGTATGTCTTCTTCCAGGCGCAGGGGCAGCTTCTCCAACTTGCCATTCTGCAGAACCCTGGAGGGAGGCGCTGTGATGGTGGTGGTGGTGGTGGTGGTGTAGGAGCTAGAGATCTGGAAGGGAGAGGCGGAGAGTCAGGGGCCCACTAGGGCTGCCTCACTTTCTAATCCAGCTGGGGGAAGGGCAGTGTACAGGCCCTGAGGCCAGGCCCACTTCCCACGTTACCCGACGGTGGGATCCACCCGGGCTGGCGGAGGCAAAGTTCCCAAATAGATGTGGGGG